>OZ025301.1:7429330-7692961 GCA_964019185.1 Maratus speculifer | reverse complement strand
TTAACACACATAAATATGTATATACGAGGGGTGATCCAAAAAAAAAGTTTACAAGGCATAGGAAAAAGTATTTCTTAACAATAGATACAAGATACAAATGGCAATCAAAAGACACGTCTGGCCTTTACTTTTCCTCATAGTTGCCAAACCTGTTTAGGCATTTGTCAGAACGTTAGACCAACTTATTTATCCCGTCTTGGTAGTAATCAGGTCCCTGCTCATTGAGCCATTTCTCGGCAGCTGTTTTCACGGCATCGTCTGAGGTGAACCGTGTTCCAGATAAGTTTCGCTTCAACACCGGAAAAAAGGAAATAGTCACTTGGAGCCAAATCGGGGCTGTATGGGGGGCGGGTAATTCCAGAGCTCCCACTGGAACCTTTGCAGCAATTCTGAATCTGCCGAGCTGTAAAGGGCCTAGCATTGCCATTCAGAAGAATGACGTATAGCTCAACGATTTGTGTGTGAATTTCGGATGCGGCCACATTCTTGGTCCATAAGAATCGAATTACGGCTCGCACCTCTATGCGAGACCACTTTTCTACATGGCGTGTCATTACTGTCGCTCTTACGTGTCTGCGTACTGACGCTACTTATACGTAGAAACACTGTAGGACAACTAGAGCCATCTGTCAACCACCCTGGGTAGAAATATTCGCTCCACAATAATTACGTTTCAAATGCTTCTGCTTGTAAACTTTTTTGGATCAACCTACGTATATATACGTACACGCGATGAAAAATTCATATTCTTGGAGCAATCATTAAAAATGTAATACCGCATTTACTCATGTATAAGACGCACCCCTTACTTTTCAAGGAAAAAAAAGGCGATTTTTTTAAAATCTAGTATATAATCCGCACCACAAATTTGGTATGCAAGTAAATGACTGGCCAAAAAATGCAAGTAAAGAAAGTCGAAACAAATATTGAGTTAGACGAAGAAACAAGGCGAAAACACATTTTTCGACTTCGGGTAGACAATAAATGACTGGAGATAGTAGTGAGAGGTGGCAATAAGAATTGCTAATTAGCGTTTAAATAATGTTACTAATGTTTTTGTATAAAAAAGTGCAAGGAATGCAATAAAGATGCAACAATATTTTTATTAAGTAAGATTTTCCCTTTTTCAATGTCTTCTTTTAATACATTTCTTAATCCATATGTATATTGTGTGATTACATTTAGCAGTAAAAAATTATTCCATGTATAACGCGCACCTACAAGTTTTGCCTTAATTTTTTCAAAAAAAGTGCGCGTTATACATGAGTAAATACGCTATAACAAACTGCGACAACAATTTGGCCAATAACCACAAATGAAAAATGATGTATATTTATTTTCAAATTTAGATGACTTTCTTTAAACTAAAGCTTTAGAAGGAAGGCTATCCAAAACAAACATTTAAAAGATCCCAGAATTTAGAGTTGGCCTGTAAAGAATTAATTAAATAATTAACAATTCTAAATTTTTAACATTTTAAAATCTTATCTAATTTATATTAGCCTACAATGAGGAGAGGAACACATCTTAAATCATGAAAGAATTTTAATTAAATGTGAAGAATATTTTAATCCATTACATGTAATAGGAAGTATAATTAATTAAAAATCGTTGGTAAGACAATTGATTTACAATATTTTAATAACTGTTGCAAAACAGCATGAAAAATGAAATTGCGAATACGATAAAGAACAACGAATATTTATAGCTGAATTTCGTTTTTAGTTTAATTAATTCAGATTCTACAAATATTTCAAATGTTTTCTCAAATTATGTTTCTTATAGAAATAACATAAATCGAAATATTTTAAGGTTGCATATCAATAAAATTCATTTATAATTTCTATAAAACAACATGTACAAAAAGGGAGGAATGTTAAAATACGAGAAAAGAATTTGAACTATATATGTTTAAACATATATAGTTAAACTATTAAATTCAAGTAATTTTCCTTATGAATATTACAATAATACTCAGAAATTGTTGTTAACCACTTGGAAAATGATTGCTGTTTGCGGTCGAGAAAAGTGATACCTAAGATATATCAGGAATCCTTAGGAAGTCCGTATTTTTCATGTCTGCATTTTATTCTTTTTTTCATTGGTCCAGGAATATTAATGTTTACACTCTAAAAGTGGAAGGAGTGAAATGCTCACTCCTTGTGAGGGTGACAGACATTTTTACTCTTTTTTGAGTGCAATTTATAAAAATACACTCTTTAAAGAGTGGAATTTCCCACTCCCTAGAAAGGAGTGAAAAATATCACTTCGTTGTCGAGAGTGAAGTATGTCACTCCGTTGTAGAGAGTGAAACATCTCACTTTACTAACGAGAGTGAAAGCCCGGCATTATAAACTTAAAAAAAAATCCGTTAAACTTTGAACAAATATATGGAGTAAAATAATGACAAAAACACCAAAATATGTCAATTTTTCATTTTCAAAAACTCCCTTTCATAATATAACCTGGAAAATTACGCTTATTTAGTATTAAAACGCACTCTTTTTCAGAGTCAGTAAGTTTCTGTATCAAAAGAGTGAATACTCACTCCGCCAATGAGAGTGACTCATCAGCCAATCAGAAATGTCTTGCACTTCCTTTACTGATAAGAAAAATGTTTCTGCCATTTTAAAATTAATCTTTCGTTTCCTCGGTTCCACATATGTGGATCTCCATTCATTTCATTCATAATATTCAAACGTATTTTAAATTTCTATCTTTGAATGATATGCTTCGATGTGTATGCAATGAAATAATCCAATTATTAGATTAATCTCTTCTTCTGGAATCACAATAGAAAAAAAAATTCAGTAAAAAGATATATTACTTCATTGATACTCAATAACAGAGAGGTTACAGTTCATGGATATTATTTATCAAACAAGGGAATATCATTTATGAAACAAAGGATATTATTTATCAAGGTAAGTTATGTTTAATTTCAATTTTTGTTCCCAAAAGTTCGTGAATATTCAGTGCAGTTTCACATTGTGCAGAAAATCATTTGCTATGTGTCAGCCATTTTATCTCCTCAGGAAAAAAAAAAGAAATGCTGACACAAGTCATACAATATAAACATCAATAGCAATTACGTGATTTTATCATTCTGATTCAGTCTTATCTTAAAGTACTTACTTTTTTTTTTCTTTTTGAAGTTAAATGTGTAGGAATTTCTATGGCAAAAATTCTGAGAAATTGTTGAATCTAACAATAAATTTTATTCCGTTATAAAATTTATATCTGTTGTTATAACTTTTTTTGTGATATATGTATTTCTAGAAATTTAAAAATAAAACATGATATTTAAGTATTGAAACAAAGTGCTTTTTTATGCCTGATCTTTATTGAAACTGGTTTAGTAATTTTAAAAGTTCGTAGTATGACTTATATAAAACGAAATATTTTTAAAGAGATAAATAACTGCTTTTTATATTACAAATGTTTTTAAAGCTAGTTATAAAACACCCCTGAATGTTTTCGGTTTATAAAAAAATAACCAATAAAAATGTAGCTTTTATTTATTTTTTTTTTTTCGTAACTCCTCCTTGCATATTTTATAATTTTGCGCTATTGTTGATATTCTTAATTAAACCAATCAGGAAGCGGAAAATATTGTTTCAATTTTAAAGTTTATTACTTATAAAGTTAGTTATTATATTTTGTTTATAAATAGCTATTTTTCAGTAATGTACACCTCATATAGGCATTGCTAAAAATGCAGTTTTGGGGAATGTTTATAGTGCATAAAATTTATTGACTTAAAAGAAAACTTAAATAATCAAATATTATTTTTAAATTACAATTATCAAAATGTAATCGCACCAAAACTTTTATAAATAGTTATATTAATGTGATTAATGAAATTTTAATATTTTATTCATTTTATTATTATTATTATTATTATTATTATTTAAAATGAATCTATGTTTTGCCTATTTTATAATCTGGCAATCAAACCACTCATGAGGCCTATAATATTATTTAAGGGCACAGTCAAAGAGGAGCTTGCAGGGCTTAATCGTTCACCATTTAAATAAAAACACTTAAGTTACAGAAGTCATTAAAAACATATTTTCTGTCTTAAATATTTGTTTACTTTTACTTTTTCAATTTTGGCAGCAGATATTTTCTTGATTAACACTTTCATTTTTGTTACCGGTTTTGAAAGTGAAAAATATCTGAGACCAAAATCGAAAAAGTATAAAAAATACGATGTTGAGACGAACTTCAGCTATCCAATGCAAAAAAATGAAAATAAAAATAAGTAAATAAATAATTAAATAAAAATAAAAAATAAAATGTCAAATTGCAAACGAGATATTAGACAAGTCCCCCCCCCCATAAGATAGCATTAGCTCGTGAGTGTCTTCGCCGGCAGGGACAGGAGCCTTAAGGGTTTCCATTACTGGCACATTTACCTTATATACGGAAATAAAAAATTGAAATTAAATATGACTTTGCCTGTCGTTTTATAAATACAGATTGTAATAACATTTGTTTTTCAGCAAAAATGTTTTTAATTACACATAAAAAAACATAGAAAACTTGCATTATTAAAACAATATGTAAAACTTAATGGGTATCTGAAAAAAATATATCCTGACTACTTAAGATTTTAAAACTGTTTAATAACTCGCGCTTATGGGCATTTTAAAACTATCATATATTTATGGGGCTACCAATGAAAACAAACACAAGGGGAAAGAGAAAATTGCTGGCCAGCAGCAAGATAAGTGCTGGCAATGATGGAGAAGTGCTGGCTAAAGGCCTACCGCTGCATCACCACTGTTGGACAACTGCAGTCAACTTTTCTGTTTGAAACCGTCAGATAAAATTCTGATCGACCATGCGCTGGCCCACCACGCCATGGAACTACGCGAACTTTTGCAGTATTTCTGCTGGTAATCCTTAGCCTAGGTGGCGTTGGGAATATCGAAGACATTTTGTATCTTGCAATTCATCGTTTGGCAACGCTGTGATTATTTGGAATTTCATTTTGAAATAAGAACGCGGCAGCATTGTGTTGTGACCTACGACCATGAAAATGTGACAAGACAAAAATAAAATCTTGACAAAGAAAAGTAAGTATATAGTTTCATATTTCTTTTGTAAACATATTCATTTCGTAAAAATATATCTTTTGTAAACAAATTCATATATCGCTTGTAAACGACATCTTTTGCTAAGAATTACAAATGTTTTGTTTCGGATAGAAATGTAAAATTTTAGCTCTTTTAAAATTTTTATTTTAAGTGTGTTTAAGCTTAATCACAACGATATTTTCTTGCTTTTACCATTTAATTTTGGAATTAAATAGCTTTTTTACTGATATTATCAGTTATTTTTGTATATTTAAATAAGTTCTATACTTAAAATTAAAGTACAAAGTAAAAAAAAAAAATAAAATAAAATATTCACAAAAAACTTATCCTAGATTGATCTATAATATGCAATTATTAAATCTGGTTGCAATTTTTAGATAACTTTAAGCTAAATATATGTGAAAATTATTATAAAACAGGAATATTGTGCTAGCATAATGTTTTAAAATGTAATACATACTTGGCAGTCTTTATGATTATACGTTTATTGATAAAAATAAAATGCTTTTAAAAGAAAATAAGTTTTAAGTAGAAAAAAAGTTATTTTCTTGTACTACAGCAGTGAAATATTTTGAATATTCTCCAATAAACCTGCCAGTAAACATAGTATTTGTGTTATTTTATTTAAATGTTCATTAGTCATGGAAACTTTTAGCTTTTGACCTGTAATTTTAAATTAATTGATCCATGCTTAAAGAGGATACTTAAAATTTAAGTTTCAGGCTGTATTGATGAATATAATTTTATTTTATTGACAATGAAATCATTCAAATGTTTCATTGCAATGTTGACTCAATAACAAAACAAAACAAAACTTTATCTTTAAGCTGTAAAACAATATCTATATAATCTCTCTTTTGTTTTGTTCTTATTTTTTTCTCAATCATCTCTTTGTATCTTGGTTATATTTACCATACAAAATAATATATTTGTGACCTTAATACAACATATACTGAATGCGAAGCTTGAATTTCAGAGTGGGATTCATGCAAAAATTTTTTGAATCCTGTCCAAAAAATTGTAGGCATTCCCGTTTAAAGAATATCACTGTTTTCCGGTTTCACTTTAGTGAATATAACCATATGTTTTGTACAGTTTTCAAGTTTATGAATATTGCTTGTATGCTGCCCATCACAATTTAGCTTGTGAACATGTATTAGCATGCAAAATCAAATAAAACGAAATCCAACTTAGAAATTAATTCAATTTCGTTGTTTAAGATCCAATATTTGGTGAAAATTGAAAAACAGAAACCGAATTAAAACTTACCTTTTTTTATTTTAACATAAATATAATAAGTATTCTGAGTTACATTTAAATTACTTCAATAGCATATTGCTATGTATATTAAAGTTAATTTTTTAAAAAAGACACTTCATAATAGTGAATTAAGAAAAACTTTCCCCTTAAATATTTGAAGTCTCCTATTTATAAATGTGAGAAGAGTCTCCTCCCAAGAAAAATTAAATTTCAAGCATTGTTGGGTTCTTGATGCCAAGAAGTGTTTTTTTTACATGACATGTCAAAAATTGTTGCAAAGTGTCTAAAACCTTATGCACATTTTTTAAGCCATCAATAGTGTTATTAAATCAAGCTAAAAACTGTTGAAATGATAATTTATCTTATATAAATTATATTTAAGTTGTGACTATATTTTAAGTTGTAATAAAATTATGTATCATAATTCAAATTATATGTCAGTTCTCATGCTTTGAAAAATAGCTAAAAATATTCAAAGTACTGTTTAATGCTTTTTGAAAGTACTATTTATATTTTTTAGCTGTTGTATGTTCAGTCTGTTTTTAGAATATATATATATAAAGCAATATGATTTTATGCTTAAAAAAAGCTTATGCAAAGCTAAATTGGTTTGACTATTCAATGACTACAAGGAAAGTTAGCTTAATTTTAATGATTCCAAAAATGTTTGTTTTTGAATAAAAACATAAAATATAAACCTGAGTTCCTACACACTTGTTCTCTGAGTAATTAAATTATAATATCAAATCAGTATAATTAAGCATTCTAAAAATCGATAACTTATACCCAAAAAAATATCGTGGACAAGAGCCCCCCCCCCCCCCTAAAGAAAAAAAGCACAAATTTTTGGAAATTTTTTGCATTTTGAAACTACGATCAACTCCCAACCTTTTTGCGAATTTTATGATATTTTCGTGCGACTGAGAGACATATTTTGCAAGTGTTTTGCTGCAAAAAATTGTTAAAGATTTTTTTTTCCAAAAACTGTTTGACAAATTTCACAATTTTTTTCCGGTTATCGATTAACACAAGTTTCTTGCTATTTTCTGCTGCAAGAACAGAGTCATTTCGTTCCGAATTTTCCTAAAAATTAACACTTTTGATTCCAAAAATTATGAAACATCAGTTATCTGCCCGGAAATTATGTTTGAATTGCCGGGCTGTTAACCAATTTGGTATAAGTTTTGAACCGAGCTGAGTCTCATATTTTCACAATCAATTTTGTTAGAGGATCACGATAGAAATTTTGTCGAAGCATTGTGAAAAAAAACTCGCATTTTCTCAAGGAATAGCAGGAAAAATGTGTGACCGACCTTTCTCAAAAGATCGAGATAAAATGTGAATTTCTTAGAAAGATCGCAGAGTAAACGGGAATTTCGTGAAAGCATCACAGAATAAATGCAAATTTTGTGAAAGGATCGCCATATAAATCCAAATTTACCAAAATTCCACTTAAAATTCATAAATTTCATGAAAAGATATGAAAATAAACGTGCATTTCATTAAAAGATCGTAAAAGAAACAAAAATTTTGTTAAAAGAGCGCGAATAAATGCAAATTTTGTAAAAGGGTTCAAGGGTGTGATTCTGAGTAATTTTTTTTTTTTTTTTTATTTCACAGCAAATTTTCTGAAAAGTTACAGCAGAGTGTGTCAGGATAAGAGGGAAATGTACTTTTGACACTGTATTTTTTCTGCGACAATTTGACGAAATTTACTGATTTTTCGCAATCTTTTGGTGAAACTATTGGATTTTTAGATTTTTTGATGAAATAGGCCTTTTTTATGAAATTTGCAGATTTTTTAAGTTTTTTGTAAAAATTTGCTGTTTTTTGACGAAATTTGTGAGGTTTTTGCGATTCTTAGATGATATATGGGAGTTTTTCGACACTTTTTGGCGAAACATGCGCGTTTTTCATGATCATTAGGTAAAATTTGAAAGCTTTCAGCAATTTACCTTTTCCTGCGATTTTTTAAATTTGCGTTTTTACTAGTATCCCTGGCCAAGATTAGCATTTTTCTGTGAATCTGATGAAATTTGCGGATTTTTTGCGCTATTTTTTTGACGAAATTTACGTTCCTTTTGATAATCTTTTGATGAAATTTATTTATTTATTTTTTTTGTGATTATCTGACAAAATTCACGTTTTCCTCGCAAACCTCTGACGATATTCTCGATTTTTTTTTTCAAATTTATGAAATTGATTTTGTTTGGGCTACCATTTGTTGAAATTCATTGTATGTTTTTTCGCTGAATTTCCAGATTGATGACTATTTTTTTTCCTTTTCAGCATAAAATATCTTAAATTTTCAGAAAATATAGAACAGAATCATCCCTGAATCGCTTAATAAATGCAAAAATTATTAAAGTATTGCTTTATAAAAGCAAACTGTGTCACAGAATCGCGAAAAATATACAAATCTCGACAATGCATTGTGGGAAAAAATGTGAATATATTCAAAGGGTTGTTAATAACGCTAATTTAGTCAAAGGGCTGCTAAAAAAATGCAAATTTCATTGAACAAAAAAAAAAAAAAAAAGATGTGAATTTCATCAGAAAACGCAAATTTAATCAAAAGGCTAAAAAAATGCAAATTTCATTAAAGGGTCGCGGATAAAATGCAGCCGTCTCTTTGGAAAACAACACACCCATGCAAATACATCTGTTTATTGTTATAGGTACAACTTTAATCGAAAATTAGGTTAACCCAATCCCAACTTGCAGGAATTTATACTCAGTCTAAAATCTACATAAACCAAAAACAGTGTTTACAAGACCTGTAACAAAAGTAATTAGTACAGGAAGGGAATTTACCCCTGTAAAGACGAAATGGACAATACCAAAGCTTGATTTACTTTCTCTTTTAAATAAAAAACTCATTTTGCATAATTATTCTGAGTTGTTGATAAGCATTGCGTCAGTGGTATTTTGTCATCTATGTATTCGTGTAATTCTTTAAATAGCACATAAAATGACAGTAGGTTTTAAAGTTTTTTTTTTCTCTCCCAAACAGTTAAACTGCCCTCCACTTATAGATGTTGGGAGGGAGACTTCCCTCCCCTGAAAAATTGAATTTCAAGCTCTGACATTGGAAGTATTGGAAAATGGTTGAGACCTCATCCAATGGTCACTAAATGGCGAGGAGTTGCTAAATCAGAGATTGTAAAATCCTGAGTCTGCTGTATATTCTTTTATATAAGCCATATATTGTTATTAGGTAAACAGCTTATTTTTTTACTGTGAAATAAAGATAAATCAGTTTGTTTTCATTTGAACTTTAATTTATAGTGAACTATTGCTGTTAACAATTAAAAGTACATAGCTTTATATTTTATTATAATGCACTTAATTTCAATTACAAGTGTGTACAGCACAATTTATTACCGTTGAGTGCAATGTATAATAAATATGATCTCTATTATTCATGTTTTATACAGATTTTAGAAATAGCTTGAAAGATTTTTATATGAAATCCATAACATAACTAGTTTTGATTTCAAGCAAAATACATATTTGAAGAATTTTTGATGACCATTCAAACAGGGTTCAATTTAAGCGGTATCGCATCGCAATTTGCAATTCAAATTTAACTAAAATGCGATCCAAGAAATGCATTAAATCGCAATCATTGTGATGCATATTTCCCACAACCTTTGTTATGTTATGTACTCTTAAAGTTAAAATTTAAAGATTTTTTATACGACATACGTTGTGTTTTCACTTTCCCCAAGTGTTTATTTACAATGGAAGTACAGCGAGACGCCATTGCTGAGCGCAGTTTTCCCAGCAGGGGTGCCCAGAGAAGGGTTTGGTGACGCAAAATGCGTCATACAATTTAGTTTTTTTTGGGGGAGGGGAGATTGAGAAAAAGTACATTTGGGGGGAACTTTTAAATTGTTAATATTTCCCCTTTTTTACTATTAAAAATATTCTTGATTTTTTAAATATCACTTTTAAATTTTTTCAACATTTAATTTCCAGAAATGTTCCCGTATTTTCTTTCTTTAAATTTTAGATAAAGGCAATAAGAATTCATTCTGCAATTCTCAACTCGCTATCTTTTGAAGGTGCAGTAGATTATAAGTGGGATATATTTTATAATTTATATTCAGTTTAGGAGGGGGGGGGGTCAATGTTAAAGTATGAAGTTTTTTTTGGGGGGGGGGTGAATTTTCGTCATTGGATTTGGGGGGGATGGTCATCACTGTTTTCCAGTAACATGGAGATGCCAGTAAACACATGATTTGTTCCCGTCTTGACGCTGTGATTGATTACTGAATCACTGTTATTTGCTAATCGCAGCGTTTGCTCATAGAAGTTTGACGTGCGTGTTGTAGTGGTTCTAAAATGAACACTCACTGTTACGATCCTTTTACTTTATTTATGCATCAAAACAGACAGTGCAATTTTCAACATTTAATTTCCAGAAATGTTCCCGTATTTTCTTTCTTTAAATTTTAGATAAAGGCAATAAGAATTCATTCTGCAATTCTCAACTCGCTATCTTTTGAAGGTGCAGTAGATTATAAGTGGGATATATTTTATAATTTATATTCAGTTTAGGAGGGGGGAGGGTCAATGTTAAAGTATGAAGATTTTTTTGGGGGGGGTGAATTTTCGTCATTGGATTTGGGGGGGATGGTCATCACTGTTTTCCAGTAACATGGAGATGCCAGTAAACACATGATTTGTTCCCGTCTTGACGCTGTGATTGATTACTGAATCACTGTTATTTGCTAATCGCAGCGTTTGCTCATAGAAGTTTGACGTGCGTGTTGTAGTGGTTCTAAAATGAACACTCACTGTTACGATCCTTTTACTTTATTTATGCATCAAAACAGACAGTGCAATTTTCAACATTTAATTTCCAGAAATGTTCCCGTATTTTCTTTTTTTAAATTTTAGATAAAGGCAATAAGAATTCATTCTGCAATTCTCAACTCGCTATCTTTTGAAGGTGCAGTAGATTATAAGTGGGATATATTTTATAATTTATATTCAGTTTAGGAGGGGGGGGGTCAATGTTAAAGTACGAAGATTTTTTTTTGGGGGGGGGTGAATTTTCGTCATTGGATTTGGGGGGGATGGTCATCACTGTTTTCCAGTAACATGGAGATGCCAGTAAACACATGATTTGTTCCCGTCTTGACGCTGTGATTGATTACTGAATCACTGTTATTTGCTAATCGCAGCGTTTGCTCATAGAAGTTTGACGTGCGTGTTGTAGTGGTTCTAAAATGAACACTCACTGTTACGATCCTTTTACTTTATTTATGCATCAAAACAGACAGTGCAGATTCTGAATAATTTTATTTACTTTCATTTATGCTTTTGGTTAAATATTGCTTTAGAGGTCTGCACGGGCGGGAATTTCCAGGCCCGGCCCGGCCCGTTGTAAAACTCAAAAGTTCGGCCCGGGCCCGGCCCGGCCCATTTAAATTTTTATATTTTAGGCCCGGCCCAGCCCGGCCCGTACAAATATCAGCGAAAACAGGCCCGGCCCGGCCCGTTTTGGCCCGTTACAATTTCTACGATTTCTGAAAAATTCCGATTTTTATCATATAACTAAGATTCCTTTAAAGAATACTGCGTACATATCTATGTAATGATTTTACAGTATATTTTGCAGCAAATACACATTAACAACATTAATGATTACTTAGATTCTTAGACTTTCGACATTCGAATAAAGATTCATTAAAAAATTAATATTTCTTAGAATAAAAGAAAAAAGAAAGAAAGCTAAAAACATCGTTAGTTTTGAAGCTGTTTAATAAAAGAAGATTTATAAATATATTTCTATATCATTTTATTATAGATTTCAATTCCAAATTCATTCTTAAATTCAAAGAAGCTCCTTTCTGATACATTTCTAAATTCATTTTTTTTTCTCAGAAACGCATAAGATTATCAGATATCTTTATTCAGAAACTATATAATCGAATAGCGTTATCCATTTTTTGATACAAGCAATTTAAGAATGCTGCAAACAAATAAAATACTGTCATAATTAGCGTTTTGAATAGAATTTCTGGAAGCAATAGCAAGGCAAGGGAGAAAAACCTGCAATCATTTGAGAAACTATTATATCTCAACAAGGTTATACAAGTATTTTATTTACCAAAAATTAAAAACGCTATTCGATTCCAAATCCCTTCAATAGTTAAGCTTATCACTTTTGTACGTTTACAATTTAAAATTAATCAGAAAATGTGTCAAACTTTCGCATTATTGAGAAATTAATTTAAAAATCACCAAGAAATATATATCCGAAGACAAAGCTAACATAAGTTCTTTATCGCTGTTAATAATTTTACAAATCATGTTTTCTGCCAATAATTAAGTCTAGTACCGGTCTGGCCAGTCTATATGTAGAAAAGTAATGCAAGCGTGATCTCGGACCGGCATGAGTCAGCTAAAAAAATATTAAAACGGGTTACACATAATGTAATTCTCCGATGCCGATACACTGTGCATTTTTATATTGACGCTGTCAAACTAGTATGGCCACATTTATACTTATTCTCGTTAAAACCATTTTCGTTGAAAATAGCTCATATTTTATCGTTTCTGCTTAAATCTTCAGAACGGGCCGGCAGGCCCGAAAATTTTTTTTATCGGCCCGGCCCGTCTGGCCCGTTCAATTTTTTTGCCGGCCCGGCCCGGCCCGTTTATGTTGTTTGTCGGCCCAGCCCGGCCCGTTGAAAAAACTATTCTAAATCTGCCGGCCCGGCCCGTTAGAAAAATCGAAACGATTCCGCCGGGCCGGGTACGGGCCACGGGCCAAGCCCGGGCCCGTGCAGACCTCTATATTGCTTTAAAAAAAATTTTTTTTGTAAAATTTCAAGATTTAAAAATTACGTTAGCTATTTTTTACTTGCTATACAAAAGTGTCTAACTGCTATTGAAAACTGACTTTGTATAGCAGTTATTGCTATACAACTTTCTTTTTCTAAATCGACCCCTGCATTCAAACAATATTATTTAATTAGGAGGATGTGTAGGTAAGGTTTTAGTTCAAATATTTTAAAATTTTACAGGTATTATTTTCATTGGTAATAATAATAATGTAAATATTGTAGGCATATATATTTTATGTTACATATGTCATGTGTACATTCATAAATGTCTAAAATAGGGGTGCACAACCTTTTCAAGAGAAGGGTCATTTAGAAATATGTCTGTGTAGTCGAGGGCCACATCAATAACATGGAGCGAATACAATTTCGAAGGTGATCTGTGGCCTATAATCGAATAAAAAATGTTTACAGAGAGAAGTGGGGGAATTACCCTTTTATGTTTGCTTAATCAGTGAAAATATCCAATTCAGTTGATAAGGATATATCAGCAGATTTTTACGTTTTTATATATAACAGATATAAGTATTATTTTTAAGATGTAATAGTACCTTTTGACTTTATTTAAGAGAGTAAATTTTGTTTTATTAAAAGTGCTAAAAAGCAAAGATAAGTGACTGGTGCCGAAAAAAATGTAAACTTTATGAACGATGGAGAGGTAAGGGGTCGATCAACAATATTTTTTCGTGCCTCATCGCTGAAATTCCCGATTTTTCAATGCCCAGTCGACAAAATTTGCAGCTTTCCATGCCTGATCAGCCAAATTTGGACTTTTTACGAAAATAACCGACGAAATTCGCAGTTTTTACGAAACTGATCGAAAAAATTCAAGCTTTCCGCGCCTGATCAACAAAATTTGTAATCTTTACGAATATGATCGAGAAAATTTGCGATTTTTATGAAACCGATCGACAAAATTCACAAACTTTACAGCGCCGAAAAATCGACGAAATTCGCGAATTTTCTTCGCATGATCGATAAAATTCGCGATTTTTCTGCGGCTGATCAACAAAATTATCGATTTTTACGAATTCAATCGACGAAATTCGTGATTTTTACGGAGCCAATCGACGAAATTCATGATTTTTACAAAGCTGATCGGAAAAATTTACCATTTTTCTTTGCACGATCGATAAATCTCGGGATTTTTCTGCGGCTGATCGACAAAAATATAGGTTTATACGAAGCCGATAGATGAAATTCGAGATTTTTACGAGGCCGATCGACGACAATTCATGTTTTTTACGAAGCCGATCGAAAAAATTTAGAAATTTTTCGCGTCTGATAAATAAAATTCATAATTTTTTCGCACCTTATCAACAAAATTAGCGATTTTTATTTAGCCGATTGACGAAATTTGCAATTTTTCTTCACATGATCGATAAATTCACGACTTTTCTGCACCTAACCGACAATATTATCGACGTTGGGGAAAGCGATCGACGAAATTTGCGATTTTTACCAAGCCGATCGAGAAAACCCACAAGTTTCAGGCACCTGATCAGCAAAATTAGCAATTTTTTCGAAGTTAATCGACAAATTCACGAGTTATCAAGACGGATTGACAAAATTCGCGATTTTTTCGAGCCTGATCGACAAAATTCGCGATTTTTTCGAGCCTGATCGACAAAATTCGCGATTTTTACGAAGCCGATCACCGAAATTTACGATTTCTACGAAGATGATCGACGAAATTTGCAATTTTTCCTCGCATGATTCATAAAATATGTGATTCTTCCATCCAGACTGACTAATTTCGCAATTTTTACAAATCTTATCAACGAACGCGATTTTTATAAAGCTGATTGATGAAATTCTCAATTCTTCGGAACCCTATCAATAAAACTTGCGATTTTTTCGTGTCCGATTGATGAAATTTGCGCTTTTTCCGTCTTTAACTGACGAAATCTGTATTTTTCGGCGCCCAATCAACAAAATTTACGATTTTTAACTAATTTTGACGAAATTGCATTTTTTTACGCGGCAAGATGAAATTCGCGATTTTTTTCTGTTGATAAACTTACAAAACTCACGATTGTTTCGCAGCTGATCAACAAAATTTTGAATTTTTCCACTCATCATCGCAAAATTTTAGATTTTGCCGTGCCTTTTCAACGAACTTTGCGATTTTGTTCGTCCCTGGTCGACAAAATTCGCGAATTTTTCGTGACCGACCAAGGAAAGTCGCGCTTTTTTCACGCGATAAACCTAGAAAACATCCAATTTCTCCGCAGCCGATGAGTTAATTTGAAATTTTTTCGTGTATCATCATCAAATTTGACGATTTTATCTTGTCCCATCGACAAAATTTGCGATTTCCCCGTGCTTGATTGACAAAAACTCGCGATTTCTCCGTGTCCGATCGGCTAAATTTGCTATTTTTTCCGACCTTCAGGAGCAAAATTTGATTTTTTTCACACCTGATGAACGAAATATGCAAACTTCCCGCACTTAGTCAATGAAATTCGCTATTTTTCAGTTCGCGATGAAAGAAATTCACAATCCTTAAGTGACTGACGAAATTTTATATTTTGCATGGTAAATTGACGAAATTTAAGATTTTTTTCAGCGACTTTTACACAAAAATTGCAATTTTTTCTAGTTGTAAATTGACGAAGTTCGCGGGCCACACGTTAACCCATCACGGGCCATAGGTTGTGCATCCCTATTCTAAAATAATTTTTAACATATTATGTATGTAATATCTGTTGTGTATTTATTCCTTTATTAAGTAGAGAAAAAAACAAATCCATTAATTTTATGAAATATTGATCAGGAATTACTCCAACAAACTCTAGTATAAAGAGTACTGTAATTTAGGGAATAAACGCCACAGCATTTATGAGTTTAAAAGTTAAAATTTTCATATGCTGCGTTGGCAAAAATTTTGTGCAAATTATTCAGTGTTTGAAAAAAAAAAAAAAAAGGTCACTTTTTTTTAATTTCTTTTTTCCCCATGTTCCCGATATTACCAAGCGTAAGTCAACAAAAGCGATTCACCATGAGTCACCCTTTCCCAAAAAATATAGTGACTGGAGTAAGCAGAAAGGGACAATAGATGCTTGTTTTTATTGCACTTCATTGTAGAAACAAAGGATTAGAAACCCAGTTTTTCTGAATTTCACAATTGAAATGTCTCTCATGGGTGCAAGTTTTTCCATCCTGAGACGGAAAAATCTCCAAGGACAGAAGCGGATCACGAAAAGCATGCGCTTTTCGTCAAAGGATGGCGGAAAAAAAAAATCTTGAAATGATCACGGAAAAAAAAAACATTTTCTTGAAATGATTGCGGGAAAAAATTTTCTTGAAATGATCGCGGAAAAAAGTGCTATTTCTGTCAAAGGATTGAAAAAAAGACGCGTTTGCTGTCAAAAGTTTGCAGAAAAAAGTGAAATTCCTGTCGAAGGATCGCAAAAAAAAAAAACAAAAAAAAAAACATGCTATTTCTGTCGAAAGATCGCGAAAAATACTCTAATATCATCAAAGAATTACTAAAAAGGCGCGATTTTCATCAAAAGCTTGTGAAGAAAACTCAATTCCTATTAAAAGATTGCAGTAAAAGATGTTATCTCGGTCAAACAATGTGAAATAGTGCGGTCTCTGTCAAAGGATCGCAAAAAAGATGAGTTTTCTGTTAAAAGGTTGTTGAAAAAAAAATTCTTGTCAAAGGCTCGCAAAAAAGATGCTATTTCCATCTAAGAATTGCGAAAAAGATGCTATTTCTAGTCAAAGAATACGAAATAGATGCAATTTTTGTCAAAAGATCACAAAAAGACTAATTTAATCAAAGGAAAAGACGTGAATTTTGTCAAAGGATTGTGGAAAAGATGCAAAATTTGCCAAAGGATCGAGAAAAAGACACAATTTCCGTCAAATAATCACAAAAAATTCCACGATTTTCATCAAATGATTGCAGGAAAAGCGCGATTTTTATCAAAGGATCACGGAAAAGATGTGAATTGTGCCAAAGGATCACGAAAAGATGCGATTTCTGTTAAAAGATCGGAAAAAAGATGCTATTTTCGTCAAATAATCATGAAAAAGATGCTATTTCCGCCAGAGAATCAAAAAAAGACGCTATTTCCGTCTAAGAATTGCAAAAAGTATGCTATTTCTAGTCAAAGAATACTAAATAGATGCAATTTTTGTCAAAAGATTGCAAAAAGACTAATTTAATCAAAGGATCGTGGAAAAGACGTGAATTTTGTCAAAGGATTGTGGAAAAGACGCAAATTTTGCCAAAGGATCGAGAAAAAGATATGATTTCCGTCAAATGATCACAAATTCCATGATTTTCATCAAATGATTGCAGGAAAAATGCGATTTTTGTCAAAGAATCACAAAAAAGATGTGAATTTTGCCAAAGGATCACGAAAAGACTCTATTTCTGTGAAAAGATCGCGAAAAAGACTATTTTCGTCGAATAATCATGAAAAAGATGCTATTTCCAGTCAAAGAATACAAAATAGGTACAATTTTTGTCAAAGTATCACAATAAAGATGTGAATTTAATCGAAGGATCGTGGAAAAGATGTAAATTTTGCCAACTGATCGGGGGGGGGGGGGAATGCGATTTCCGTGATCGCAAAAAGCCCCACAATTTTCATCAAATGATAGAAGGGAAAATGCGATTTTTGTCAAAGGATCGCGAAAAGCATGCGATTTCTGACATAGGATCGCCAAAAAATACTTCATTTCTGACATATGATCACAAAAAAAGACTCAAATTCCGTTAACAGATTGTATAAAATACATGGATTTCATCGAAAAATCGCAGATTTCAGCTGAAAACAGTAGAAAAATCACAAATTTCTGCTAAAAACAGTAGAAAAATCACAAACTTTGTCTGAAAGCTGTAGAAGAATTGCAAATTTCGGCTAAAAATAGTAGAAAAGTTGCAAATTTTGTCGAAAGATCGGGGGAAAAACACAAGTTATGTGTGTTTTTGCACTCTTATTGGGGGAGGGGGTCAAAATATTTTCAGTCCTGGCAAAATGATGTCTCTTTTGTTGGTATATTTTAGTTCAGTTAAAAAGCCTACAATATTTTCCATCCGATTTATATTCGATCTCCTGTTCAAGCATTATTTTCTAATTCTCACTTATGATTACTTGCATATTTATTAAATCTTTTTTATTAATTATCCAACAATAAATGCAGGATTTTATAATTTCCGTTCTTATGACAACCGATAACACATATTTATTGGTACACTTTAAGGCATATTCCGTTAACATTCGGGGGGAACATACTCCAAGAAAATTTTTAAAAATTTCCACTAAAGAAAAAGTGACAAATTATTTAAATTCTATTCTATTTATATTTAAATAAAGGACCCCATCAATGTGTCATCAAAACCGCGATGTTTGATTGTGGAAAAAGAAATTAATGAGTTGCAAACAAACGTAAAAGAAATGATAAGAAATACACGTTTTTTTTCTTATTTCCAAAAAAAAAAAAAAAAATCTTCTCTGATAATTAATTTCTTTCAAATTTTCAATTTAATAATAAATTTTTATTAAAATATTATAAGTTATTCAAAAGTTATAACACCCTACAAAAAGGTCCACTACAAAGTAACTCCAACGAAAAACAAGTAGTCTCAGGTTTCTCGAAAGTCGGAATTATTATCGGAATAAAGCTTCATTCAGATTGCAATACTCTTTCCTTCAACTAAATTCTTGGAAAAAAGTAAGGAAGTCTTTCGTATAAGATCCATTTGCGTTTTTTTTCATAATAAAACTGAAGGGAGTGAACAAAAGAATCGGGAGATGCGCAATCCATCTTACTTGATGGAAAGATTTTTCTTTTGCCGGACATCTGTCTCTTTCCTGCAAAACTCATTAAGATTAAAAACACCATGTCGCTACAACAAAGAAGCCAACATCGAACTTTAAAAAGTGGTCAAATGTGTTTGGGCTTTAAGATCATCTGCTCTCGATAGATACGTTTAGTTACACAGAAAGGAATTGTGCTTGAATTTTTTTTCTTTTTTTATTATTGTTAAAGAAAAAATATTTTTGGTGTCAAGCTTACAAACTGATATACATTTCGAAAAAATGAAATTTTTTCAAAATGGGAGCAGTGTTTTTTATATTTTATTGTATGTAAGGTACCCTGGGGTAATAACGCCACGTTAAGGTTCTAGCAATTTTCACGGCTCAGTTTTAGTTTGTATTTTTCAAACATATATATGATTTGATACAGCAACTCATTGACTATCTATATAAAAAAAATAATTTAACAGATATGAATACATAAAATGTAATGGCGTGATTTCTTGACCAATGCTATTTGGCGTTATTACCCACCTATATGGGTAATAACGCCATGCAAACAAAACTATGAAATAAGTTGGAATAATTGCATGTAGATTGCCCAATTCTAAAAATACAAACTCTCAGCTCTAGAAATTGACAAATTGCATCCTAAGCTATTGAAAAAATTTATTTTTTTGTGAAAGTGTTAGAAAAATAAAGGTGTGGTGTGGGGAGGGGGGGAATGAGGCAAAAGAATATCAGACCGTGAGCTTCTTTTTGCTTAAAAAACCGCTTAAATAGAATTATTAGAAACATTTCATAGTTTTAACTGTGTTTATTTGAATCAGTATTTAGTATGTAGCTCGGCCACTGTAGGGAATCAACCGGGGTAAAAATTGCAAGGATTGGCGTTATTACCCCGTTATAGTTATTGCGCTGTACATTTTAAATTACAAATTATCTCGAGAAGATATCCAAAATCTTCAACAACATTTTGAAAGGCCATGAAATGTACTACAAATTTATGTAATTAACAAAGTATTTCCGGATAAAAAAATAGTCTTCACATCACAAAACGTATCTCGCAAATTTTAGATCAAGCGTTAATTTTAGCTGCTTGTAAAAACAATAAGACCTAAAAATGAAACAAATTAACTTGAAGCTGTTTTTTGCGATTTATATGACTCAAAACCCTTCTGCGCAGAACACATGGGTGTCATTTACCAAATTATTTCATAATTATGCAAAATATTAGCACTTGGCGTTATTACCCGTCTGGCGTTATTACCCCAGGGTACCTTATTTAAAGTAAAATAAATTCTGGATCCTAAAGTTCCTGAAAATCAGTTCTGTAATATAAATATTTTATTCCTACATATTTTTTGACAATTAGTTATTTTAATAATTTAATTAATCTAATAATCCAGTTTTTTGCCATATTTATGCAATATTTTGGGTAGTTTAATGCTTCCTTAATAAGGCAAAATAATTCCTTTTAACTGCGGTAATTATGCCGATTTTTTTTTTTTTTTTTTTTTTCAAGATGTCAATATTTGAGGGTGCGGGTTTCTTCCCCAAATTACAATAATTTTTTTTTTCACCAGTATACCTATTATTGGTATAATTTAAAACCTTGTACTATGTATAGTTTTTAAATGACATGAAACTAAAAAAAAAAATGTACCTTTAGGTATCTTAGTAAAATGTGCGATTTTCAGAAACAATCTTTTTTCAAGATGCTTTTGTAGCAGTTTGCAATCTATATATTTGTAATTAATTTCCAGCAGAGATGAGTTTATTTTGTACACCTTCACTGTTTATGTAAAATCATAGTGAAACGACTGATTACATGACTGTGTTTCACAGCTATTCTTCCTAAAATAGTGAATGTTTGACAGTGAAATTAATATCAACTCATGAAACTTTTGTAAAATTTATGAAACTTTGTAAAATTTATGAACTCATGAAACTTTTGTAAAATTTATTTTATTTTTGTGAAAAATAACTTAAAATGATATATGAAACCAGTTACTGAAATTCGAATCAAGCATTTATTAATAACTTTAGATCTTTCTGCTGAAGCTTAATTTTCTGCTAAACTTGATTTGTTTGCAATTTACACATTTTAAAATATAAAAATAATAAACACCATCTTTTTATGAAATAGAATTTTGTGATGGAGACGGTTTTATAACGAAGAATTTTGTGAAGGGATCTGTTTTATTAAATGGATTTCCGTGAAGAGGTTAAATGGCCTTCAATTCTTACCTTTATTTGACCTCTGTGAGTGTAAGATATTGTATTCCATTTGATGAAGTTGTTCAACATTCATTAAAGTTAAATTGGTTTACCTTTTTTTTTTTTTTTTTTTGAAATGGTACATTTTAAGCAAAAATTTAAATTATGTGGTACTATCATGTACTGTGTACCATATTGGTTTGGTTGTTATGCAATTACAGCATTAGTTTTAATGTAAATTAATATTAGCATTTTGTCTCAATACTGTGAAAATCTTTTGATTGCCAAAACCATCTATTTTTTCATTCAAGGTGATCAATGCATTGAAAAAACATACATAACTAGGAATTGCATGTATAGGCTGAAACACAGCGTTGTAATTTCCATACAAAAAACACCATTATAATATGCTTTAATCTCCTCAGTCCTGAGACAAATGCTGAGAGATGCCACACAAATTAGTTTAAAATTGATAAAACAATTCAAAAGATTTGTCTGTCATTTCATCAATGCTTATGATATGTACGCATCTAACTAAAAAAAATCTAGAAGTATTTTTAACAATTCTAGAAACATTTAAATTAATTAAAGCAGTGTTTTGTGTCTCCTACAGGCGACATCAGTACTGAGGCGGTTATGCAGGAAACTGAGCCATGTTTGTTACTATCTTTGCTATAAATGTTTTTGAATGAAATCCATAATCGTTTGAAAAGGCTGCTATGTTAAAAACTTGCAATCTCAACAAAACTTTTTTTTTACTGTAATTTCTAAATTTTTGCTATTAAAATCTGTATTCTTTTCATGAGTTGTATATACTGTCATTTTCCATTCTACATGCATTGTTCCAATGACATTTATGGTTTTGAATGTGGGTCTATTTTTATCTTAAAACTTAAATATTTTTTGCGACACTAACGTATAGGATAAATTTTATTGCACATTCAATGTAACTTGCATCACACACAGTCATGGGATAAAAAACTATCAACTGTTGTTTCTCATTATCACTACCAACATAAACTTTTATTTTATTGAAAAATACTGACGGTAAAACAAAACATTAACATTTCTGTGTAAAGCATGTGAATTCAATCGTAAAATGTTTAAATGCTCAAGTGTTAGCAAATCAGTTGATCCACTTTGTGTTTGAAATTCTTTTTCTATCAGGTAACCAAGAAAGTTAATGCAGTTTTCATCAGACATAAAAAACGACACACAAAAATCTCAAACACTTATTTTATTCTTTGAAATAATCACCATTGGCTTCAATTACATGTTCCCAACGAGAAACAAGCTTATAAATACCCTTTTTGAAAAAATCTTTTGGTTTAGAGTCCGAAAACTGGGTTATAGTTTTTGTGACTTAATCTTGGGTTTTGAACTGCTGTTCCTGCAAGTGATTATTCATGGCCAAAAACAAGTAATAGTCCAATGGGGCAATGTCCGGGGAGTAAGGTGGATGAGGCAAAACTTCCCAGCCCAATGGTTTTATCACGTCTCTGGTCACTTTGATCATATGAGATCTGGCTGTATCGTGGAAAAAAAGAACTCCTCTCCTGTTGACCAGCTCTGGCTGCTTTTCTAGCAAAGCAGCTAAAACCCTTTTCAACTGCGACAAGTAGACTTCGGCTGTGATTGTTTTCCCGCTTTCCAAGAATTCATAGTGAACTATACCAGCGCTAGTCCACCAAATACACAGCATTATCTTTTTTTGATAGATTCCCGTTTAGCAACCAATGAGACGGAACCAGAAGTCAACCAATGATGTTTTCTCTTTCGGTTTTTACCCATTCAGTCATTCCATACATTACCCATTTCTCGTCACATGTCAATATCTGATCCAGGGAAGAGGCTTTGCTGTGGCGCGACACCAATGACAAGCAGATGTTCAATCGTTGGAGCTTGTTTTCTTTGGACAGGACATGAGGATGAGGAACCCACTTATCAAGTTTCCACGACATCCCAAGGCTATGAAGATGCAATTGGATGGTTTGGTCAGATATTCCAAACCTTTGTGCAAGCTCCTGGCATGTTAGATCAGGATTCTCTTTGATTTCCTCTTTCAGCTGGACTTGGTCTAAGATGGATGGACGACCAACACGAGACTTGTCTTCAAGGCTCTCATCTCTGGACGAAAATCTGCTAAACCCCTTTTGAGCGGTCCGTTCACTCACTGAAGTCTCTCCAAACACGGAGCATATTCTTCTAGCAGCTTCTGCAGCTTTGTTTCCTAATTTGAACTCGTAGAGCAAAATAGGCCTCAAAATCTCCTTTGTAAATGACATCCTTTTCAACGATTGTACTTCCTACAAAACTGATAGCGAAACATGAGATACGTTAAACAACTCTACTGATTTCAGTTTAAAGGCAATATACAGAAATGATGTCATCAGAATCAGTATGACCACACCTACGCAACAAAAGTAGCTGTTCTCAAAAACCGCTTGAACTTTCTTGGTTACCTGATATTTTTAGATTATAAACATTACTTCAATGTATATAGGTATGGTTGTTTTCCTGTTAAACATTTTGATTTTTGTCCATTAGTTTTGAATATCCATGTTTAAGAATTAAATTTGGCAAAGTTGAAATCAATCATTTAGAAAATTAAGAACACAGTCAACATAACAATATATTTTGTAGTTTCTAATTTGTTTGTCTCATTGCTGGTTTGTATTCATACATCTG
Organism: Maratus speculifer; assembly: GCA_964019185.1. Taxonomy (NCBI): domain Eukaryota; kingdom Metazoa; phylum Arthropoda; class Arachnida; order Araneae; family Salticidae; genus Maratus; species Maratus speculifer. The sequence goes on along the minus strand of OZ025301.1, from coordinate 7,669,057 downwards.
CACTTAAAAAAAATCTCAATTCTCTCTTTTTTTTTTCCAGCTGCAGTCCGTCAAATACCAACTACCAGAACAGTCTTACAAGCAAATGTGGAAGATGTAAACTGTTGGTTGCACTCAGCAATCCAGCTCAGCAGCGAGATTCATTATGATAATTTTTTTAATGTACTGTTGATTATGCAAATAAAAAAAGTTAATTCAAAAAGTTTTTTCATTAAAGTTTTTTTTCCTAAGTTATAGATGTGTGTGTGTAAGAAAAAGGTAATGTCTTGCTTTACACTGATTGATATCTTTAGATTGGGTGAATAAAACTTAAATATAATGCACTACAGTTTATCTTAGCTTTTAGGCTACAAAAACATTTAGAACAAAATTTTTAAGATAAATAGGTTGTTTCAAATTTAACATTTTTCATATTTAATACTCATGATAGGACAGTTGGCCAAGCCAAATAAAGTTTTATGAGAACTTGCATTGTTGTCATTGTTTATATTTTCATTAGTATGAACCTTGTAAACTATAGTTTTGTTATTGAAATTGATTGTAGTTATGAAATTACTAGAAAGTTTTGTTTTCAAATAAATTCGTTTGTCGGGCGGAGAGAAGCCAAGATCATTCAGCAGACCTTATTTTAATATTACATTTTGCTTAAACAAAAATTAATAAAATAATATTTTAACAATTTACACAATGTTTTACACAGTATAAATTCATTCTGCAATTTTATTATAACTAATGATTTGTTCCATGTGCTTATTTAGATATTCAATTCAACAATCTAACAATATTCGCCAACAGTGATATTCGAAATATTTAAGAACACTGCACTAACTGTCACATACAAATTCTAGGATTATTTGTCTTAGTAATTACATAAAATTCCTTTTGGATGAAAACATACAACAGATGCATTAAAGATATCTCATTGAGATTTATTGTTTTGTATTTTCAATAAAATTATTGGTTTCTGTTTTTGTTTTGATGTTTTGGCAACAACTTTGCAAAAGGAATCACTGAAGTAAGTGAGTCTTGTAGAATTGGTGTTTCACTGTATTAAAAAACTGTTTAAATGAAGGCAGGATAAATGCTGCCCTTAAAAATGTCTTGCAGAGAAAATATAAGTATTAACATATTTGGTTAAGATATAAGGTTTAAGATAAGGTTTGGTTGAGATATAAACGTGAGAGAGCAGTAGATTGGCGACAAAATTTAATATCTGCTTCTAATATCTGCTTCTAATATGCTTTTAATATCTAATATATTAAATTTTGTCGCCAATCACGTTTATATGTCAAACAGAATATCACAATAGATTTTGATAATACGAAAATCATGTTTCCAACATCCAATCATTACTTATCCATTATAAGAGAATCCATAGAAATCCCATGCAAAAGCAATAAAGTGTGCAATGATGCCACGTCTCATAATATACGCAATTTATGGTTTAACATCCTAAAAATAAAATTCTGACAATTTGAGAAAATGACGTAATAACATTTTATGGTACAGCAATCAAATATTTCTTTTTACCGTTCACCTAAACTATTACTAACTCAATCTTCAAGCCACGAGTCTCGTTCATTTTTCATTTTTCATAAAGAAGTCTTATATTTGTACTTATAAAAGAAAATATTCCCTGAGGAAGAACCTGTTTGGAAAAGGTTTGAAAGTACTAAGATTCTTTTAAAATAAAATTAATTATTAACATCTATATTTGATTATTTAATCGCGTTTTGAGTAAGCATGAACATTTTAAAGTTCATATTATTCATTTTATGTTAAAAGCAAGGCGAAATTTTCATTCCGTCATATATTTTATATTTATTACTACCATATCATTAAACTAGCAAAAGCTTGTTTGGATTCGCGAAGCATTATTTCATAAGATAAATGAATTGAAAATAACATTATTATTTTATATTATTTTTGCATCTTTATTAAGCAAAAACTTTATCTTATGTTTTGACGTATTTAAATTTTAGAAATGTAAATTCAGCCAAATAATTAAGAATTTCCTCGGAATTTTTTATCTGTGATATAAGACTGGTATAAATAAAAATATTTTCGAAGCAAAATTTTACAAAATATTTTTTTAATTTTTAATCAAAAGTTTTAAAGATGTTTTTACATTTCCCAATAGCCTCTGGAGTTATCTGAAATGATTTGAAATAGGTATGTTTTCAATCTTTGTAATTCACATCAAATAATCTTTGATAGCAATCTTAGAATAATACATTCAAACAAAATATTTGGAAAAACATTAAAATCTACTCTCGTTGATACTAAGAACTATTAAATGTAAATTTTTTTATTCTAATTTCTTCTTTTTTTCTGCATACCAGCATATGAAATTTTTTTATATTGTAGAATCTCTCGTAAGGAAATTTTCTATTAAATGATAAACCTTGAAGGAATTTCACTCTCGACAACGCTACGTGCGTTAAGCAAACTGGTGTCTCTTTATCCCCAATATCTACTACTGCTTTATCTGATGTCAAACCTTGAGATTTATGAATTATAACAGCAAAAACTGATTGCAAAGGAAATTGTTTTATTGAGCAATTTATGCTTCCATTTTTCCAGAATTTAATTATTGGGGGAATTGGTACGCACCAATTCTTATAAGTTAAATTACTGCAGTATTCAAATTTATCCATGATTATTCGCGGTATCTGGTCTAATGGCTTGTGATTTTCTTTTATACGCGCAACAAAGTCTAAAGTACCGTTCACTAAACCTTTTTCGGTCCACAAATAAGAACGTAACATTACTTTAAATCCAAATGATAAAGTAAGAAATGATTAAAGTCCATTTATAGTTTCTGAATCGGCCAACTTTGCTTTAGTACATTTATAAAGAGCTTGAATCGAGGCAACAACTTTAAGCAGTTCTTTTAATTTTTCATTTATATGGCAAATTTAAAAATTAATTTTATTTGCTTACAATTCTTTTGTTGCCACTTTACTAAAAAAAAAAAAAAAATCCATAATACAATTCTTTTAAAATCTTTAAGTGTCATCTGTGCAAACGATTTTGCGGAGTGATGAAAACATATTTCATTTATTAAATTAATCATGATTCTATCTATAATTATTTACTCCATGATTTATATTTTTTTTTCTGAAAAATACGCGTTTCATTTTTTATTTATTTGCTAAAATGCATCCGCATTGGAAATGCATGTAAAATAAATTAATTAAAATAATAATTTTTTGAAAAGTATTTCTGTAAAAAAAATAATATTCTGCAAATCTACAGATCATAATTTATATTTGTGTTTAATTTCAAGTGAAAATACTGTATAGTTTTTTTGTAAAGTGTACGACAAAGTGTCATTTGAGTGGACTAGTAGAGGATTCGCTTCGCTCATCCTAATTACTATTCATTGTAATAACACTGACTCTAAAATGCATAAATGTAAAACCTTATTAACATAAGTAGCCAATTCCTGAAAATAATTTTATCGTATGATGAAGTTGATCTGAGGGTAATTTAACATATAGAAAAGTTATAAAGTAAAAATTATGAGAGAGTGCTTTTTACACCTATGCCTGAATGCATAAAGTTTTAACTTTAATATTTAACACCTTTTACTTTAGTTATCTGAACGATATATATATATATTAATTTTTAATTGAAAAATTGTTAGTTTTACAATTTAAGATACTTGAAACTGAAAAGTTTTCTAAATAAATTTTGGTACTACTCTGTTATCCCGTCGACCAATTTCGCCAAATTATACGTATCGTCAAACTAATAGCCAAATTATACATATTGACGTAGTTTTTATTTTAAATAACGAAAAAACAAATAATTAGTGGAATATTTATAAAAATACAAATAAAAAGTCGAAATAAAAATCACTTAATGACATTTTAAACACCTGAATCGTATTTAATGTCTTTGAATGTGACATTCACGATCATGCATTATTGGCATTTAATCTTATACTTTGGCGCTATTTTTTTTTGGTCGACGAGATAACCTAGTAGTACCTAAATTTAGTAGTAAATGCCAGTAACAATACATGATACAAGGAATATTTTACCTTTAGACTATTTTCAATGCCTACAGAAAAGTTTCTATTTCTGTCAATGATTTAAGGAAATGTTTGATATGAAAACACATACACACACATGTATATATATATATATATACATACATATATATAAATATAAATATATATACATATATATACACATATATCTGGGAAAATTCGTAGCTTTATTTGCATTCTGAGTGAATATTCTAGAAGCTAAATTGAGCGTGTAAGTAAGAGGTTAAAATGTAATGAAGCTGTCTGAATAGAAAAAGGAGAAAAAATAAATAGAACTTTTAAAAGAATAAGACGGCTGGTGCTGTCAGCACAGAATCTTCTTTCGAAGAAATACAACAGAAGATTTTACGAGATCTAAAGACTGTGATATATTTAACGACACATTGTGTGTTAAGCTAAAGATTGCCGTGCTTAAGGTAAATGTTTATTATGGAACCAGAAATATTTTATATTTTATTAGTAATTGTCTATTTCTTCAATAAACCTGAGTGTTCGTTATTAAAAATAGTTACAATATTGAATATAGGGCATCGCGCCTCACAAATATAATATATCTTCAATAATAAAATAACATGCAAACTCATATAACAATAAAAAGAATATTGCCCAGTTAAACTGATGGCATTGAGCTCACAGGCTACACATACTAATTGTAAATTACATCCTTATATTTTCAAGGATTAATTCCGTTCTAAAAATCAGAATTCAGAAATCTGCTTGAAAAACACATTTATATCTATTAAACGGTGGGGCATGAGCCCCCTGTTCCCCCTCTTTATACTTACTCAATGATGACCAAACTTTGATCACGGAGGGGCCTCATCAGAATGATCCTATATCTAATTTTTTAAACGAAAACTGATATTTTTGCATTAAAACATATTTATATAAATTAAGGGGAGGGGCATGAGCCCCCCTTTCCCCCTCTTATACATATCGAATGAACTCCAAAAACTAATCAGGGAAGCGCCTTATCAGAATGTACATATATCGAAAATTTCAATTAAATCCTATACTTTTATCATGAGTTATAGCGTTACACACATACAGAACGGACGGGCACATAAGCTCCCAGGCTTTGATACCCTGTGAGTTAAAAAATGATTATTATTTTATTTAAATATCATGTATAACAATAGCTGTTATATTTGAAAGAAAAACATAAATAGAAAGCATAATAAACAATAAAATATATCAGGCAAACTCAAAAATTTAAACCATAGACATACTTAAATGTATATAGATATGTGTCCATCTATATAAAATCTAGGTTACTTTTTAGAAGGATTTTAACAAGGTCAGTGGTTTTCGTTTTAAATACATGAAGAAAGATCCTATAATTTTTTTTTTTTCTTTTATCAAAAGTTCATCAACAAAGAAAAAAAGACAATTATATGTATCTCGAATTTTTCTACTTTTGCTTACAGTATATTTTAACGCCAAAATGTCCAAAAAATGGAAAACAACTCAGAAAGAGATCGTCAATATCTTTGATTGATTCTATAATTTTTTGGAACTATCAAAATTTATGAGTTGGGATTGACTCTGTCACTTTTAACTAGACAAAAGAAAAAAATCATTTAGGGAGTACAAAATTTATTATTCGAGAAATAACACGAAGAAGTATCTCCCATTTTGATACTGATTTGATACTTGATAAACCTAAAGTTATTTCAGATAAAATGTATCTTTTTTGAAACTATTTGAAATTTTTATTCTTCTTCTTATTATTATTATTGATTTAATAAGAGAGTGTTTATTCGAACCTGAATGGTTATTGCAGATGGTGCAGTTGTAGGAATTCTTGCACACAGCTCAAATGCATTTTCTGAATTCACAAACACATATATAGTTTTGCGGACTCTTTCCAAATGAAACATGTCAGTTGACCCATGAGTGTTACACAGTGTTCTCGCTGACATCTGACCAACTTTAGTAATTTGGCAAATTAAAAATAAAAAACATTCGCCGAATGAAAAAAAGTATTAGCAAAATAGATTCGCCGTGTAGCATAAAAAAATATTTTTACTTCTTTAATGTATCTCTTTTTTTCAATATGTTCTAAAATAACCCAAGTTTTTATAACTGTGACAGCAATTGTTATTAATCTTATCTCAACTATCTGCTACAAATATTAGAAATGTATTAAATGTATATATGCATATGTATGAAAAACGAAAAAATAAAAGAAAGAAAAAGCAAAAATTGAGCACTAGTAATTGGCGAAGCTAATCACTTGTTTACTCGCCAAATGAAGAATTTTGTCGCAATTTGGCGCAATGGCGAGCGACAGCGAGAACACTGGTATTACATACATTGAGAAAATTCTGTGGAATTGTCTGAGTTTTCCCCCGATGATGGCTGTTTTGAAACGGTTGGAAGAGCTTGGGATTTTTACCATCGTTTTAAAACATTTTTAATGTGTAAAACAGACATTTTTTATTTAATAGAAAAATGCATTTTTAGAAAAAATTAAAAGCATCAATTCCTTACACCTCCTTTTGTATTGTTCTGATCCTTTCATTTATATAAAACAATGGAGTTTTTATAAAAGTCTAGAAATAAAGTTTCTTTTGTAAAAATGATAAAAAAAAGGTTGCACTATCGAAAATAAAAGAGTTTCATTTAAGCTTTATTTTTATCTTTTAGCAAAATATAACGTACTTTGACAATATTTTATAAATATTTTTATTTATCTTTTAGCATGAAGCTTTTTAAAACTTTTATAACAAAACATTATTTTGTGCTACACATTAAGGACAAAATATCTTGCACTTTGAAACACTTTGAAACATTTTCTTTAGCCTTAGAAAGTATTTCTTATTTCTGTATTAAGTATTTCCTGAAATTACCGTTCACATGTAAATGAAGTAAATAACATTAAATTTTTATTAATGTAATTTTGTTTAGACATTAAAGAATATAAACGGCGATGTCTCATTTTGTAATTCACGGTAAGTAAAAATTAGTCAGACGTAGGAATTCCAAAACTTTCTTCTCTCTCATGCATGTTAATATTTCATAATTTACAGTACCAAAATAATTAAATGGCAATTTATTTTCATCATGGGGATTCTAAAGAAATGAAATTCCGGGAATTAGTTCTTGAGATATAAGTATCGCTAAAATCATATACGTCCTACAAAATCCAGCACAAAAGCGACAGCTATAAGACGATTGACAGAAAAATGTTAACAAAACCATTTTATGCCAAGGATTAATATAATATTACATAATATAATATTAAAATGATGTTAGAAATAAGAAAACATACAAACGCACACACACACATTGAAATTATATATGTATATATATTACATATACAGTGGTATCTAAACTATCGGGAAAAACTTTAAGGGGTGATAGTACATATCAAGACAAACAATATTAAACAGGAAACCAAGGGTCCTAATCGTTTTCCAAAGGAGATAGCCGCCATTAAAGTTTAGGGTCCAAATTTTCAAATAAGCATAAAAAGCGGAAAAATTAGTCGATTGATTTGCGGTTTTCACTAAAACTATTCTTTATGTCAGTATTGTCTAAAAAATATATTATAAAGAAAAATTTCGAAAAATGTCGATAGAGGACGCTTTAGACTTTGGAGTAACAAAAACTATTTTTTAACGTTATTATTTGCTTCCCCTTAATTTTTTATAGAAGCTTAGACATAAACTTAAATTTTGCGCAGAAAATATGAATAGTTGGGAGTGGTTAAATAACACAAACTGAGCTGTGTTCAGAGGGTTCAAATTTCAAATGATTATAAAAAACGGAAAATTGGTCGATTTGTTTCCGGTTTTCGCTAAAACTATTCTTTATGTCAGTATTTCCTGGAAAATTTTTTTTAAAGATAATTTATTTTTAATTTCGTTTGAGTATGCCCTTAACTTTAGAGTAACCATTTTTAACCGTCAATTTTCTATCTAATTAAATGCTTGCAAAAGCTTAGACTTAAATTTTCAGTTCAAATTCTGAAGCGAAGCTGAACTGTTGCTTTGAGAGTAACATTGTTGAGAGTAACATTGAGAGTAACATACTGTTGAGAGTAACATTTCAACTCTTTGTTCAAGAGTTGAAATGATACTCTCCCCACCCCTGGAACACAGTTCAAATTTGCGCTACATAATTACTCGCAACGATTCAGATTTTGAGCTCAAAATTTAAGTATAAGCTTTTATAAGCATTTATTAGATACACACAAAAAAAAAAAATACCAAATAAAAATAGTTGTTGGCTAGTCTAAAGTTTAAGGTGCGCTCTAACGGAAATTTTTGGAATTTATCTTTAAAATTTATTTTCAAGGAAATACTGGCATAAAGAATAGTTTTGGCGAAAAAAGTAAACGAATCAATCATTTTTTCCGTTTTTTTTATGATCACTTGGAATTTGATCCACCCCACCCCCACTGAACACAGTTCAATTTGCGCTACTTAACCACTCCCAACGATTCCAATTTTCTGCGTAAAATTTAGGTTTATGTCTAAGTTTCTAAGAAAATTTAACGAGATGCAAATAATAACGGTAAAAAATAGTTTTTCGTTACTCCAAAGTCTAAAGCGTCCTCTTTCACCATTTTTTTAAATTTAGTTTTATAATTTATTTTCAATAAAATACTGACATAAAGAATAGTTTTAGTGAGAATCGCAAATCAATCGACCAATTTTTCCGTTTTCTATAATCATTTGAAATTTGAAGCCATTGAACACAGTTCAGTTTACACATCTTAACCACTCCCAACTACTCAGATTTTGAGCTCAAAATTTAAGTTAAAGTCTAAGCTTGCGAAACCATTTAATGAGATGCAAAAAATAACAACAAAAAACAGCTGTTCGTTACTCTAAAGTCTAAAGCGCCCTCTATCGACATTTTTTGAAATTCATCTTTATAATTTATTTTCAAGAAAATACCAACATAAAGAATAATTTTAGTGAAAACCGCAAATCAATCGACTAACTTTTCCGTTTTTTATGTTTATTTGAAATTTTGGATCCTAAATTTAAATGGCGGCTATCTCTTTTGGAAAACGCTTGAGACCATTGGTTTCCTATTTAATATTGTTTGTCTTGGTGCGTACTAAAGTTTCGCCCAATAGATACACCCTGCATATATATTTATTTTTTTTTTTTACTTTTATTATCACAAAACTTAATTAACTTAATCAAGTATTCAAATTCAAATATCCTATTTAAACACACGTGTTAATTCTGAAAGTTTTCAGAAAATATAAAAATCAATTCAGATACAAATGCATTTTCCGAAAATTCCACAAGAAACGAATGAACTGAATAGGTAAGTAAAAAAATAATATTTCCTATTCATTTAAAAATATATATGCCATGACAAGATTTCACTAGGATTACATTCCTATAGCTTCAAAAACATTTTTATTGGAATAAGAAGTTCAATAATTTTAGAGAGTATGCATAAGCGCATTCGAAATGTAACTGAGTTTAAATTTACGGAAGATACAGATTTATGAAGTACATATTTCCAAAGAAAATAAAATACCGAGAATATAGAAAAAATGACTCATGGGATCATATTTAAATCAGTTCTTGCATTTCAGACTTTCCTGAAAAAAAAAATGTAAATTGAGACACATGAACTATTTTTTTAATTCTATGGTTACATTAATTTCTTTAAAAAAATAAGTAGCTTCAAATTGGATATTTTTTTGAGTGTGAAATTCTAAATTCTGATATTATGTTTGGTTATCATCGGTGGTATCGAAAATATTTCTTACTAATTATAATGCAATACTGATGATATACTGATGCAATATTATCGAAATTAAAAAAAATAAACTTGCATAATATTGGTGAAAAATCACAATGTACTGGGAAATTGTTTCATGATAAACCTCATACAAGAATTTTACCCGGATGTTCATTTGTTCCAAGTGTTTGCACAGCGATTGTCTTCGACTGATAATTTTTTTAACTTATGAGCATTAACCTCTCCAGTCCCTGAGTACCCAAATGGGTACATCAGTTTTGTCCAATTTTATTACTGATACTCAAATATAAATGAAAAATCGATATAAGAATAATATATGTTTCGAATTCTAAGATTCGAGCTAATGAAAATAAAACAAAAATCTCGCTCTGAAGTCAAACGAGAGAAGAAATAATTCAGTGATAATTAAAAATACTTTAATAATCGCCAGTAGCGAAGAGGTTAAGAAGAAGAAGAAGAAGCTATAGTGAATTTACACATTCTACGTTTACATGCGGTATATAAAATACGAAACTGTCTGTCGTCGTTACAGTTCAGAGAAACTTAAATTTAAACAGGTCACGCGCATTGGATGAAACAGGGAATGCGTGTTATAAAGCTACCTTCTTCATTTAGAGAAAAAAGGAGTGGCAGGTAATAAATCTCGCTACATCTATACACGTATGCATTTGATATGAAACAACATAGTAGCTTTATACACATAGACACACACGCACACACATATATATATATGTAAACACGTGTCCTCAGTTTTCGAGTCAAACCTAGAGGGAATAGAACCTTGAAATTCAGTACGACAGAAGTGTTCATGTTAAAAAAAAAGAAAATTTCAAATAAGTTAGTTTATAATTCTATGTTCATTTATGCATACTAACTCGCGAACTCCCATAATTTGTAATAACATCAAATAACAACACAGTAACGGTGATATAACATAAATGTACAAACCTTTACTTAAAATTGCGAATCTATTCGTATTTATACTGATTTTTTTTTTTTTTTTCTGAAAATAAGTATTCTTTAATTAAACAAACATTAAAAAAAACTCAAAGTTTTTCGATACATTTTTTTTTAATTTTAACCCTTTGATAACATATTTGTGTTTCATTTCACATCTATAAAACATTATTTAAGTTTTATTAATTTTCATTTTGCCTCATGAAATAACCATTTTTATTACCATTAATAACACTAATCTTATAGAAAAATAGGAAAAAAAAAATCATGGAAAAGAACAAACATTCTAACTCGATAAAGAACTTTCAGCAGAAGGCAAATATTGTCCAATGAAGGAAGAATTAGAATTTCATTACGTTGCTTTCTTTTTGTTTTATTAACAAAAATTTTTTGGAAATCTAGAAAATACAAAATATATTTAAATATATTGTAATTTAAGTATATAATCTTTATTTAACATCTGATCAAATACCAATAATTGTTTTTCTCCTCATATAACCTTACATTATCCAGTTCAAAAGCATGTTCACGATATAATAGCTCTAAAATCACTAAAGTACACTATTTAACTATTTTTTAATAAATTTGTTGTCTTGAATTTCCCACTTCTAACTAAAACTGCTGCGGTGATATGGGGAAATGTGCTGTAATTTTCAACCACCCATTTAACAATTTGGGGGGGGGGGGGTGAGGATTTCATAGCCGAAATATGTGTTGAATAATTTTTTTTAATAAGTTTAATTCTAATTTTCTCGCTTCTACCTAAAATTGCTGATGAGATATAGCGAATTGATCTAGCCATTAAACTTTATTTATTCCTAAAATCGCTTTATACATGTTTAAGTATGTTTCAGTAGATGAGTTATCTTAAAAATCACGCATCTATCTAAAATGGCTGATGAGCTATGTCGAAACGTTTAGATGTTATCCTCTTTAATTCTCTTAAAGGAAGCAGAATACCTAAAACGGCCGAAACAAATGTTTAATTGTTTTTTAATAGGTCTGTTATCTTTAATTTCATGCGTGTACCTAAAACCGCTGCTGAAAAACACCCAAATAGTCTAAAATTACTGAAAATCCAGCCCAATTTAACCATTTTAGGAAAAAATATCTAAAATCACTGAAATACGCGTTTAACTAATCTTTTAGTTAATTCTTATCGAATCTCACAGTTATTTACGAAACAGAAAATAACGAACATATCGATGCTTTTTTATTTGAATAAATTCTGCGAGAACGTAGCTTTCTTTATAAACATTTATGAAAAGAAATATGTAAAATCATAATAAAAATAGTCTATTAATTTATACCTATTGAATTGTATTTTAAAATCCTACAACAGAAACTTTTAAAAAAGATCTCTAGTCACACTATTACACCCTGCAATTTTTATTACTATTTTTTTTAAAACTTTATTTAAATGAAAAAAATTCTTCATTTATATTATTGACAGATGGCACCACAACAAAAATTGAAGTCAACCCACAGAGCATAATTGACAAAAAAACCGTTGACTTGAGATAATTGTTTATTTATTTACTTATTTATTTTGAAATGTTGTGAACTTACTGCATATAATTGTAAACGAATGTGAAAAATGTAAATATATTTAAAAGTTTTAATACGCTTTTATAAATATTTTAAAAGCATAGTTCGATATTATTAATATTATCATTTTAATAAATTTCTAAGAGTCGTTCATCTGTTTCTAAATTTGGAATTTGTTCTTTAGAATAACAGCAGCGAAACATTCGTTTGTTTATTTTGTTTATAATAGCTCGTTTTTAAACTAGAACTTAAAAAAGTGTCATTGGATATGATATACATATTTTATAAGGGAATATGCTGAACAAACATTATTTCAAAGAGAAGAAATTATCATTTAGCTGTTATATGTTAACATATGTTTTCCATTAAGCCTAACATAGCGTTTTGCTACAGTTGATTCAGAAACCAGAATGATTCGTCCCGGACTCGTTCCCTACACTTTTATTATAAGTAGATTGGCATGAAATTTTTGGACGTTATTAAAGTTTACTCTAGCAAAAATCCTATTGAAATTTAAGTTTTTACCATTATTAGTTTATTTACAGGGGGAGTCAAAAGTTTTTTTTACATTATGGCCTGTGGGGAAAAATCGTTTCAAATGAATTTTAGAGATATTACACTTTGTTAAACTCATTCAAATTTATATGCATCTATTATTGCACAAAGATATGCATTCTATAAATTATGCAAAGAAAAGACATGTTATTTATTTACAGGGCCACACAAAAGTATCACATTACATAATAACCAAGGGAGGACGGGAATTGTTTGCAACATGTTTTAATTATGATAATCAATTTCCTGTATAATCAAATTGATATAAGTCGCCGAGGTTTAATGTGTGTTATTTGATGCTTAATACAAAGTGCATAGCATTTACAGGGACTCACAAAAGATTTCAAATAGTATATTCTATCCGAAGAACTATGTATTGTGGATGATAACTTTAGGATGCATGAAATGCATTTTTTATTATGATATGCGATTTTAAGTTTCGCTAAATGTATGCACATTATATGGTGTGTATAAATGCTAATAAGTGCACAATTTAGATATTCAGGATTATACAAAAGAGCTCGGAAAGGTTACTGAATATGAGCAAAGGTGGTTTTAAAATAAATTATACATTTTTACATTAAGCTGCATTCAGTTTACTAAGAAATGTTTGTAGAATATAGATATAATGATTTACAGTGTCACGCAAAGAACTAGAAATAGGATCACTTATGGATGATAATTTCTGGAAATGTAATTTAAGTAGCTTAAAGTGTATTTTTGTTTGAATTAAATTCTAGAAAAATACTTTCGTGTAATAAAGGCACTAGGTAAACTATAGGGCTGAACAAATGTGTTCAAGTATGTTTCCGTCTATTAGTATACATAGCTGAAAGAAAAGTTTCAAACAGTTAAGTGTTTTCTTGCTAAACTAAATTTCCCCATTATATAGTATACATATCAGCAGACAGATCAAATACAAGGCTGTTCAAAAGTATTGGAATAAATATTTGGCTTTGGACAGTAACACTTTTTTTTCCCTGGATAACGAAATTTTGTTAAAGATTTCAAGAAGTGTTGGAAAGTGTTTCATAATCTATCTTTAACGCATGATTTTTCTTATTGTTTAGTTTTGTTTCATGTTTTTTTTATGTTCTTGCCAAAATACATTGATACGATATGGGTATCGATTTCTATTATAGAAAAATCTATTATCCAATGTTCCTGTCTTTTTACCTTTAGATGCAGGAAAACGCAATAATAAACCTGTCAATTAAGTACCAAAATTGACTCCGTAAATGTTTCCCATCGTATAAGACTTCGTAGAATAGTTGAGTTTAATATGCTAATCGAAATTTAACTTATCTTAAAATATCATCCGACAATTCAATGACGTTAACCTTTTCAAACCTGAGAATAAAATAACTCTACAAATATATATTAATTGTTTTTGCATAATCGAAATGACACCATAGATGACAGAAAGAGTCATTTTTGAGAAATCAGTCCTTTAGGGAACTGGTAATTTAGGCTTACAAATATGGATATAAAAGTACTAATCCCCCTAAAACATCAGTTTTGCTATCAGTAATATGAATTTACGCAGTTACAAAATTAAGGTTTTTAAACTAGTAAATGATCAGCAAATCATCAAAAATTTTTATTCTAAAGCATTTAAGTTAAATAATCATGAAAATTTCTTATTTTTTTGGCCATAATGTGTTGAAGGTATTTTCGAAACTCGGATGAAAATAGTAATTAGTTTATGAGGTGATAATCATCAGTGCTGGCATTTATTGGTTTTATTTTAAAGCAAAATAAATAAATAAATAAATAAATAAATAAATTTAAAAAAAATCAGCTGTATAGAAGTTAAGTAAAAATGCAAAAAATTCGAACAGTTTAGTTTTTATGACGAAAAGAATATAGGTACACATTTGTGTACCTCAGGCCTGAAGAGGATAAAGTTTATGGATATGCAACCTGTTCGAATATTATCAATTTGTTATTTATGGCAACGAAAATATTTTTATGACAAACATATTATCCAGCAATGCAAATTAAAATTAATCTTCACTGTTTGTTATTATTTTAAAGCCGTTTCTCTGAAAAATGGCACGAAATGGAACAATTTGAATGATTCATTTAGATTTAGATATATTATAAAAGTATCGATTCCATATTTGTATTGAATGGAGGAAAAAATATTTTTTTTATTTATCACTGTTATTACAGAAGGTACAATTGCATCATTTCTAAAAACAAAGTTTACTCGCTGTAGTAAACTCTTTTAGTTTAACTTCAAAATCACCCTTTTAATTTCAATATCAATTCAAACTAATAAGTAATAAATTTCATGGGTATAAATGTTACTTATATATACCTTTTTTAATTTCAATAATTTAAAGGGATAATTCTTCTTAAGTTCTAAATAAAATGTTGTTCTTTTACAACGTTCTATCATCTGTCTGTTGCAAGAATTTGTAGAAATTCTGTAATTTTTTTTTTTTTTTTTGTAAAATATAAATTAAAATATTTTCTTTATTCAAATAAATCTCTTTCTTTGAAGTTCAAATATATGTTTACCTTCTAAATCATTCGAAACAATTATTATTAGTGCATCTGTCTTTCAAATAAATGCATTTGCATATTCCTCATTATTAGTCAAATAAACAGTGAATGGATGTTTTGAAAGCCTCCTAACTATTGAAACCAAACTCTCTACGCATAATTAAGTTGAGAGAAATATCTCAAAAACTTAAAAAAGCAATTAAATCTGTATTAAAACAACGTGCTTCGCTTAAATTCGAGTGCTACATTGATACATTACAATTGTGTTTCATTGCTATGTAATATAATAACATTTGTATTCTTCTAAATAATTCTAAATCCTTTTGTTTGCAACATGGGATTATTTATTTTGTATTATTGAACTTTGTTTACATAGACCATAGCGTACAACTGATATTAGTTAGAGAAGCAAACTATATCAATCGATGAAATAATTGAAATATTCATGTACGTAAAGACAATCTTCAGATAAAATTCTTGAAATTCAATAAAATTTTCATTGATATTTCAATAGTAGCACAATGAAATAATTTAAAGGCAGTTTCATTTTCGCATAATCATTATTTCTTCACGTATTAAATTGTTTTTGGATATCAAACTGATTTGTGATACATCAACGAAGGCTTGTGAATATGTAAAACACCGAATAAATAGTAAGAACCAAGATCTACTTTACATTTAAGTATGCTTATTAAACGACACAAAAAAAAAATAATTTATTACTTGTATGCTACACGTTTATATATGATATATAACGTGCTTAATTTCGTATCATAATGCTTCTTTTTGTAATGTATATTCTTATTTGGTAATATTCTTATTTTGATTTCCAATTTAATTATCTCAGAAAATCAAATAGCTTGTTTACAAAGGATTGAATAACTTCTGAATTTGAAAGGTAAGATAGAAAGAAAAGCGGCCCATTTATAATTATGTAATGAAATCCTTGGAGATGAAATAAATGCATTGTCATGCAAATATACAGGCAATATCCATTGATACATTGCAAATGTACTGTCGTGTAATATTTAGTATTTGTTTTCGTTGTTAAATAAAATTAAAGTTTAATTCATGCTAGTCATTTTTAAAAGTGATATATTATAATATTTTCATTCCAGTTTAAAAAAGGAATTCTTCGAAGATTCTGATATTGAACTTGTTAGCATGGAAAGAGGTTGTATACAGATTTAATACATCTTTCATATTTCTTTTATTTCATTTAAGGTATTTGCCAAAGTTCAAAACACTTTTTTTTAAACTTTTGCAAAAAAAATTGTATGATAGTTTTGTGATTAAAATTTATTAAAAACTAATAATTTACCTTTGAAATTAAGTAATTTCAAAGAATTAATCTAAGAATTTACAAGTATGTTAAATAGGTATGGAAATTCAAGTAAGTCTTTCAAAAACTTGAAAAACGTTACAGGAAAAAGAGCATATGCAAAAACTATTACTGCTAAAGTAAATTATAAAGTTTAATCAAGTACACCTACCACAATTTAAATGCTATCTTAAAATAAAAATTTTAGAGATGATCCAATAGTCCTTTATAATGTATTCAACGGTTTTGTTGTGTTTTGCTCATATAACATGTCATAAATTTGCATGTAAATAAAATTCTTTTAGTAGATGAACTAGACAACACTATAAACACAAACCATATAAATTTTTAGATATTATTTTCGAAGCGGATTGATTTTGTGTGAAAATCAATTTAGCATAAAATACATTTACAAATCGCTACCTTGCGAAATACAGTTTCTCAATTATATTCTTTCTCGAATTTTCTAATTATTTGTCTTTAAACTTTTTCATTGTTGTAATGCGAAGCGCGTTGGCAATGGATTTTTTAAATAAACCTTAAGCAAAACCCATCATACACTCTGCACGCATTGTAGATGTTGGGCAAGAAAAACTTCAATGTTAAATAAACATAACTTTGCTTATGTGCGTTAGTCAATGTGTACTTGCTTTGTAAAGCTACATTACTGAATGCAATATGTGGCCTATTTAATCTCCTGAATGTATACAAAATGGATTTTCCTGTAAAGTCACTTCAACCTGTCCGATATTAAGTAACACTAAATCGAAAAGACTCTAGAACTTGATTTTTCTGCCCTCTTTTCTACGTAAGAAACTAAAATTCCACAATTTGTTAAAATGTTTGTTCCAAGTCGCGTAGCTGCTATCCTTTTTAGCTCACAGGCTATCAAAGTGCCCGCCCGTTCTGTATGTATGAGTGTATGTAACGATCTAACTCATGATAAAAATATCCGATTTTTTTATATTTTGGACATAGGTTCATTCTGATAAGGCGCTTCCCTGATTAGTTTTAGGAGTTCATTGGATAAGTATAAGCGCTCCCCTTAATTTTTATGAATGGGTTTTTTTATGCAGATTTATTAGAGAATTATCACATTTCATTCAAATTTTAGATGTAGGATAATTTTGACAAGTTCGCCTCCGTGATTGCTATTGGATGTTCAAAGGATTAGTATAAATGGGGGTATTAGTATAAATATTTACATCTTTACAGCTAGTGTCACAATTTTGCAATAAATATTGTAAAATGAGATCAAAAGCGTTAAACGGATAATTGGACAGACAATTTAAAGGATATCCCTATCTATACAAAAACCTTCACACTTTATCCAAGCTTAGGACTGGCAACATTGTTAGTGCTGGCGTGTTTAAAAATGTTTTTTTTTTTTTTTTTTTTTTTTTTTTTTTTTTTTTTTTTTTTCATTTTTTAAACATTTTTTTGTCTTTTTTTCATTTTTTAAACTTTTTTTGTCTTTTTTTTCATTTTTTAAACTTTTTTTTGTCTTTTTTTTAAAGATTATAATTTAATTTAAAAAGCTTTTGATTTTTTCTTGCTTCAAAGAAGACATTCTTTTCAATGCTGCCATATCTCTAATGCTTCTTAAATGCATTGCTTGAATAGGATCAGCGTCTTTCTGCCTTTTGAGCCATTCCATAGCTGTTTCCAAGCATTCAAAGGCTTCGCTATGTGATGGACCTGGGTCATTTTCAGAGCATTCATTTTCAATTTCATTTTCATTTTTTTCATTTTCGCCTTCAATCTCAGCCACAATCTCATTGTCATTTAAAATCTGATATCCAGGATCTTGCATGTCACAATTTATCCACTCATCAATTTCTTTTTCTTCATAATTTAGGATTCTTCCCATCTCTTTTATAGTTTTACACTCCTCCTTTTCCTTATCAGATACTTCTGCTCCAGTATCACTTTTTTCTCTGTTTAAAATTTTATTCCAGGCATTTTTTAATGTTGATGATTTTACAATCTTCCAGGAATCGACAGCCATAATGCAACAATCTTTTAAATTAATTTTTATGGCATTCTGGGAATCAGGCTCTTCAGTGTCTTCTGATAGAAGCATCTTTCTCAACAATTGCTTGCTATAAAAGCGCTTAAATGTCTCTATTACACTCTGATCCATGGGCTGTATCAGCGATGTAAAGTTAGGTGGCAAGAACTTTACTCGGAACTTCCCATTTTCCCGTTCAAGGGTATCTGTATACGGATGTGAAGGTGCATTATCAAGAAGTAGGAGTACTCTGCACTCTTTCTTCATATCTTCTTGATGTGTCGTAACTTTAGGAATGAATGTGTGATCATACCAATAAATGAAAACTTCTGATGTCATCCAAGCCTTCCTTTGAGAAGTGTAAATTACTGGCCGATTTTTCCAATTCTTAAAAGATCGAGGATTGTTTGACTGTCCTATCACGAACAATGGTATTCGATGGTTACCGGTTGCATTTGCGCAATTAAGAATTGTGATTCTTTCTTTGTTTAATTTAGTTGCAGAAGCACTTTTTTCGAACCCAGTAGCTAATGATTTTCGGGGTAAAGATCTCCAAAACAGGCCGGTCTCATTTGCATTGTAAATAAATTCTTCTTCGTATTTTTCTGATTCAACAAATTCAATAAATTCTTTTACGAATTTCGTAGCAGCCTCTGTAGATGCAGATAATTTTTCACCATGCAATCCGATTTCGCGTATACCATGCCGTAGCTTAAAATTTCTAAGCCACCCAGAGCTTGCTTGAAATGCATTAGTATTTTCTCCATTCAGCTTTTCGTTGAAAAATATAGCCTTCTCACATAATAAGGATACATAAATGGGATGACCAGATGAGCGTTTCTGCAAAAACCACATGTGCAAAGCTTTATCTACTTTATCATCAAAGGATTTTTTTCATCGATTTTCTATCTAAGCTTCCTTTCTCATTTTCAAGTCCCGTTACATACTTCATAATTGATTCTTCATTTTTTTTTATATCTGATATTGTAGACTTTCCTATACCAAACTCCACTGATAATTTTGTACCTGCTTCACCATTTTTCAGCCTCTTCAGTATCTTTACTTTGTCTCCTAGCGAAAGAACAACTCTTTTTCGCTTTCCAGACATCTTTTCTCCTTCGTTGCAGAAATGAGCTAGATCGCTGGTGCAATCTACAACCGCTAACAAGAAACCTTTGTCAACGTAGCTACGTCACACAAACCAGTTTTTCTCCACTCCCGACCTGGTGTCAAATAAATGTCGTAGCCCTTACTTTTTTCTAGTCTTGGCTTCACACCGGGTCTGTGACCTGTCCATTGCGATAAGAAACTTCAAAGAAATACCCTCCGACCCCCTTGGGATTGCATTGCAACCATAGACATTGATTGCAACACGTGTCCACAGCGAGGGTGAGGGGAGAAAAATACAAACAGGAATTTTGTGCTTTGACCTTGGTTTCTCAACCCCTTTCTTCAAACCTTTTGTGTTCTCTCTTCCCACTAACAAAACTCCCCAAAAATACCTTGCAGTTTCCGGATTAAATTTTGTATGCCAAGAAAGAAAAGAAAAAAGATAGATAACAGGGTGAAAAAAGAGAAATGTAATTGGAAGGGACAGAAAAAAAAATATTTAGGTTTTGGAGGTTTTTTTTTTAAATGAAAAATATGCCGTTCGCATAACTGGAAGTTCGGAAAAAAATTTTAAAAAGAGAAATACGCTGTTCGGATAGTTGGAAGTTCGGTTAAAAAAATTTAAAAGTCGAAAAACACGGTTCGAATAATTGGAAGTTCGGTTAATTGGAGTTCGGATAATCGGCGCTCTACTGTACTTTGTTTTATCAACAACAAAGTTAAAAAATAATCAGAAAATTTCTTAAAATTTAAACCGTACCGACAGGAGTTTGTTCAATTCACTTTAAATGCTATATTTCAAAATAATTAACCTTTTTATTGTACCTCTAAAATCACTGTTGGAAATATCAAGATGACTAACATTCAAACTAAAATACTTTCACTAAAGTCAACTAAAAATAAATGCCACTTCTAACTTTTTTAAGCTGTCTATGACTAACTATGATAATAATCTCTATTCTCTATCTTGTTATTAATACAATATTTAATCTCATCTTAACACTTAACAGAGGCGGCTAAGTTAATGTGAGTCTAAATTGAGGCTGCAAACATCCAATTTACGCATACAAATTTTCAAATTTTATACACTGTTTAAAAAATCTGTTAAATTTATGGCCGACAATGTTGCCAGCAGTTTTTGCAGTAAAAGTTGCAGTAAAATTAGATGCAATTTTTTTTACTACATTTAATTTTACTGCTATTTTTACGGCAAAAACTGCATGCAACATTGCTGCCAGCAGATTTTGCCGTAAATTTAACGGATTTGTTTCACAGTTTAGTATTAAAACTACCACACTATAAATCTTATTATGCATTATGATAGCCACAGAGAAAGGCCCAATTTTGCCTGCCCTGTCATAATATGAGATACTTAGTGGAAAACATATCTATACCGCATGCAGAGTTACTTATTCAAACAAATCACATTAACATCAAACGTCGAAAGAAAAAAAATTGCGCCTTTTACTGTAGAAAAAAATTTCTTTATGCTAATGAAATTCAACAAAATTTCTATATTTAGATCATATGAAAAACTGGTGAAACCAAAGAGAAAAGTAGAGATCGAAGTAAAAATTTGCAAATATATTCAGTCTAAAGATGTGCGTCGAAAAGAAATGCAATCAGATTATCTGTAAAGCACATTAAATTACCCAAATTTTTGTTAGCTGAAAATGTAGACTGAGCTTTACTGGTGCCTTATATTCAGAACCATACTATTATCAACTCAACAGTGAGAAGCAATCGAAGAATCTCTTTGATTGCTTCTCACTGTTGGTCTTCCGGTCATTATTTCAATTTTTCCATGGCCAGAATTATTTCTAATCCTGCCTCTCCTTCTCATTTAGATATTCACGAAGCTTATTTTATTTGCAAAAATTCTAATACTCTTGTCAATGATCTCTCATCATCTACCTCCTTTTCTCCTGCATGGAAATTACTTTTGTAGTTTATTATTATTATTATTATTAATTTTTACTTTTTAATTAATTAATTTTATTTACTATTTTTACAATTATTTTATTATTTTTGTTTATTTTATTATAATTTTAATTATTTTATTATTATTATTATTATTATTATTATTATTATTATTATTATTATTATTATTATTTTCCCACTGTTTTCTTTCTCATCATTTTTCTCTTCCACCTGGGCTCTTTTAGCCAGCGCCACCTGTGGCACTCTTTGTAATCTCCTCCTTCTTTGTTTAACTATTACTTCCACTCTGTCCGTTGTGACACGTGTTTGGAATAGCTGATGATGAGCTGTATTTTTGAAGCTCGAAACGCGTCCTGTTTAATTTTCTTTTTATGGTGATTTTACAAAGTTTTTCAGCCCTACTTATAAATTTATCGCCAGTGATTTCGGTATTTCTCAATAGTTTTTTAGTTTATGTACAGGCCTACTCAAAAGAATTTTTTCTACAGCACATTCATCTACACTATGAGTACATTTCTTTTTATTATTGGAAACTGCTTAATTCAAATTCCCGTACTGTATTATGAGTTTTCTAATTTAACAAAATTTTAGCGCGTCATATAATATCTATACAAATCTGTAGATCTTATGTACGGCATTTCAAAAGAATTTGATTATTTATTAATTATTAATTATTATATTAATTATTATATTATCTTCTAAATCGGGTATTTAAATATCTTCCCTTTTCTTATTATACAGCTATGATATGTTACAATATTCTAAATGTGTTGAAAAGTGTTTAAGGATCTATATATGAGGCAATAGTTTTCTATCTCGTTTAAATAATAGAACTAATAAAAAATATTTTAAAGTTCTTTGTTTCGCTTGATTTTATTTTTCATTTATGTATTAAATACATTAGATAATCAAATATGCAAAAAATATTTGGAAACAAAACTTAAATTAAATATTTAAGTTCTATCTGCAAAAGATTTTTAAAACGTTACGCTGAAATTGACTAATATTAAAACTAATAGAATTTTCAATATAAAAAATGGCAATGAATAATATCAATATTTTCATCGCATACTTTATAGAATGCATATTTTAGTGCACCTCGTTGATGCATATAAGTTTTAATATGTTTGACAGGGTGTAACATCTTTAAAATTCCTTTGAAATGATTTTTCCCCATAGGCCATAATGTAATGGAAAACTTTTGACTTTCCCTGTAAATAGACTAATGATGGTAGAAACTTCATTTTCAATAGCGTTCGTGCTGGGTTAAACCACAATAACATCCAAAAATTTCATGGCAATCCGAAAATATTTACAAGAGTAAGACTTGGAAAGACGGCCATCCGGCCAGACGCACAGATAAACCGAATGCATAAGCACTTTTGCACTTTGTTGCAAAGTGTAAAAAAGCTCTAAATTTAATCTTTTATTAACAAAAAAATAACTGAAACAATTCCCATGTAAATACTGACGAATGCTGCAGCCTGCCGAATGAGCTAAAACATGAGGAGTAAGCAAAACTCCCAAAGCGGAGACACTTTACAATAAAAATAAGTACAAAAAAAATACTATTTTAAAAACATTCGAATTCACAAAAAATAATAGAATTTGATAAAAAATGATGGGGAAATTTTTAATAAACTAAAAGCTTTATATTTAGGTAAAATGCGTACGATAATAATTAATTTAAGAAGAATTTAATAGAATTAATGATAGATTATTAAAGAATAGGAAGTTAGTGAATATGCCGATAATATAGCGTAATAAAAAGAAAATAAAAGGAGATATCTCGAAAGAAAAATTAATAACCTTGTGTTTCAAAAGTTCAGTGCTGATGTAAAACATGATAAAAATATTTATGGGCCAAAGGGACATGCGATTAATAAATATTCAGCATGGTAGGAGATTTTTATGATACCAAAATAAAATTAGTTCAAATTCTCGACAATAAGGGACATTACTGTAGATGATTCCATGTAATAATTTTATTGTTCACACAATGCAAGATAAGGATACAAAAAATGCCCATTAAGTACACATTATTGTTTTTTGTATCCAAATCTTGTACTGTGAGAGTAACGTAGAATTAATCCACGGAATTATCTAGAAGAACATTCTGTTGTCGAGATTTTGTGTTAATTTTTTTGCTGTGTCATACAAAATCCCATACCAGGCTGAATATTTATCTGCAAACAACAAGTCTACCCGGCACATAAATACTTTTATCGCGTTTTACTTTCGCACCGAACTTTTGAAGAAAAAAAAACTGTATATAGATTACTTCATGCTAAAAATATTCCCCTAACAAAATGTGGGACTGTTACACTGAATTTATACAAAGAAAAATTAAGAGATATTGTGACGCTAATTTCTATGTACGTTTTTCTATAATTTATGTCTTATATGATCTTATAGTATAAAACTGTATATGTATTATTTCAAGAATTATACTTTTTTACGAATTTTTCAAGAATTATAAATTATCATGAAAATACTCTATAATATATTGCTGATTTTTATTATTTTTATTTGTCGTAGAATGATTCATTCTAAAACAACTTTCACGACTTCAGAAAATAAACATTTAAACAATTCTTCGGTTTTCAGTTTCTGCTTACATATAAACACAATGAATTTTATTTGGAGCAGGAAAAATATTATTTATTACTTCAAATTTTGAAACAATCGGCTGAAAATATTTTCTTTTAATTCAAGATTACCGATTCAACTTATTCTGCATATCTGAAAAAAGATAATAGCCCAGGAGAAAGGTTAAAGCTATAATTCAATAAACATCCCTTAACAAACACTATGATTCGACCCATAAAATAAGAATCTGGTAATTGCATTATGCTGCTATGCATTTCCATTTAATTAGCTTATCAGGAATTCGTTAGAGATCGGAAAATGCAATTATTGAAAGCACTGATAAAAAATTATCCATATAATATATTTTTTAAAGGAACAATTTTTATATAGAAATGTAAATTGATTACAATTGCTTTCGAAGTAATTCAAATAGATAAATTATTTTACTCTTAAAAAAATAGAAATAATTTACATAGTAACATTCCATCATCTTTTTTTACTTACTATCATTTGCTGTTCAGTTGCAATATTGAATTTTTAACAGAAAGATGAAAAAATTCATATTTAATTTACTTTATTTTATATTTCTTGTAGTATTATTAAATCGTACAATAGCTTATAAATTCATGTTTTCAAAATATACGCGAAATTACGTTTCTCTGTAGATAATATAAAATTCTAATATATGATAAATATATGAATATTTCTATACATATATGAGGTTTGTCTATTAAAGAATGAGACCGTTTCTATAAACATATCTTTTTTTAATTCATATAAATTTAGTTATAATTCTCTTTCATATACACGCTATCTTATCACTACAACGAAGTATGCGAATTTTCTATTGTTTGAAACTTTGCTGGTAATTTACTTCTCTAAGTCTTTTCACGACTTTTTCTTTTACAACTTCATCGGTCTTAAACTTGGTTCATTTTTAAGCGAATTCAACCTTGGAGGTTGGTTGAAAATTACATTGTACCAGGTCATGTGAATAAAGCGGATAGCCTTGCACTGATATGTCATGCTTAGCTAAAAAATCTCGACGGACAATGCAGCGTGAGCTGCTGCGTTGTCCTACTAAATCATTTATCATTTGTTCTTCCACAATTCGAGCCTTTTGTTTTGTATTTATTCCACATAATTAAACAGGTATCAAGGGTTATAACGTTGATTAATAATTTGACCCAGGGAATCAGTGAATGTTTACAATGAGAAAAATAACGAAAATATTCTCCGTTGTTGACGTAGAAAGATGATTTGAGGGAATATCATCTTCAAAGAATACCTTTGTGAATCTTAGAACATTTTACCCCATTCAAAATCCGCGTACCTAAAAATTCATTGCCGTATACTTCTCTGAAAAAATGACGAGTTTCGGTTGTGGCTTTTCCAAATTTAGAAATAAATTTTGCATTAATTTGTCGCTCTTTTAAACCATTCTCTAAAAGAAATATATAAAAAATATATATAAACCACTTTCTATAAGAAATAACTAAAAAAAATATGTATAAACCACTCTCTACAAGACTCTACTAATGAACATTCCCCTGCAGCAAACGGTCGCCTACATCTTTATAAAAAATAAAACAAAAAATGTTTTATTAACTATGGTGCCAGCTCTCGCTAAAAGTAAATTTTCTGAATGGCAGAAAATAAGTTTAGATGACTCTTTTATGTCAGCAAATGGTTGCATAAAAAACAACTGCAAATAGATAGACAAGTTTATGAAGAACATGCCATGCCTAGTATTAAGAAAAATTGCTTATTTTATTCCTTAGTATAAATGTGAAAGTCGCAGATTTGACTATGTTAGCAGGTAATTAATTTAATTATTCTGATGAAATCGGTACGTTGTTAGAGGCAGAAATCGTTTCAGAGTTATTAAGCCTGGAATAGAATTCTCAGAATTCGCAATCTATACTAATAAAATCCGTGCGCCTCTGTCTGTCTGCTTGAAGCCGATTACAGTTCGCAACGCGGGCGAGTTGGAAGTCGCGAGAGGTGTCTTTCGATTCGAAAAATTCCGGGAAAGTCATTTCGGGCATTTTCGAGACCGTAGGACCAAAATTAAAAAAGTTATGAATTAAAAACCGGTCGGGAATCGGAACGAAAAACGTCTAATTTCCCAAACGGAGCTCAAACGGAGCTCTGAGGCAGAACACTGCGCCACCTTGCGGTGAACGACCTGAACTTTTCCTCTTTGGCTAAAAGAAGAAGCAGCGGAAAACCTCTTTTTTCTCCCGGGAAAACGACTTTTTCTTTCGTTTCGGTTCTTTGAAAAAGAACTAATTGGTAAAAAATGTTAAACACGGTTTATTTTCATACTTTTTTTTTGGTAGCATACACGAATATTGTGTAACCTAAGATTTACGCGATTAATACTAATTTTTGTTAGTACAAACGGAAAACGAGCTGCCAAAATTATTTGTTAGTTATGTTGTTTGTGATATTAATGAAATTACTTATTTTTTTTAAAAAGCAGTCTTTTGCAGTTTTTAATACCGAAACTTTTTTTACGCGTTTTTTCTTAAACCATCATACAGACAGTTTTTAAAGTAGATAAAACTGATTATATATTCAGAATCTGTGTAAAAGTCTGCTTCTGATGAACCAAAAAATACGAGAAAATGTCTTATGGGCACGCAGCGCCAACCGTTCAAAACCAAATATTTTTAACGGGACGATGGCGACCATGGCGCGTAGCGCCGGTGGGTGGTAGGCCGGTGGGCCGCCTTTGCACGGTGGGCACGTAGCGCCCACTGTGCGAAATCACATATTTTTAACGGGATAATGGGCGCATAACAACCATAGCTCTTTAATTTACTTTTTTTGTGCTTGAAGATTCGAACTCCAAGACTTGCTTATTAAATGAATTTTTTTGCTTTTTATATACTGCTTAATATCGAGGTTCGTTTGGAAAAAGTGGCCCAGCTAGCGGGCTTAGCTCGCTAGTTACTTTTATAAAAATAGTTGGATATGTGGCTATCGTGGATTCGAAGAAGAAGAAAGTACGTTTCAATTCACCGTGAGATAATTCAGAAAAAAGGATTTGAACAAAACATTTAAAATGTTTTGGGAAGTTGAAAACGTTGAGGTAGAATTACCAAAAACTAAAGAATACGTGATATGCGATGAACATTTTGCGTGTACGCATTGGAGAAATGAGGAAGGCAGATAAATGGTGAGAATACCTTTAAAGAAAACTGCTTCGTGCTTAACTCTTTATCTACCGCATTATAAATTCATGAAAATGTTACATTCTAAAGTATTTTACGAAAATTATTTAAACTAAATTAAGGGATTTACATAATCATTTAATAAATATTTGAAGGATTTTGAAAGAATTAATTAAATTTGAATTTATAGGGATTTTGTGCAATTTTTATAACCCCACTCAAATCTTTTATTTTTAATTATTTTCTTAGTATTTTGTAGAATTATACAAACAGGATGGTCTTAAATATAAAAATAGAAATATTTCCGAATTAAAAAATCCCCATCGTCCTACCTCAGTGCCAAGAAAGCTAAAAAGATTCAAAGGCAAAAGAAATCATCCTTTTAAAAATATTTTTGTTTTGTGTCACCAATAATGCTTTTGGAAAAAGATAAAGTAATGTATCTGTAACTCATTCTAAACAGTATTGCAACTAACTGACGTATTAGAAGAATTTATAATAAGTTATTTCAATGGTACTTATAAGTACCATCGGTAGATAAAGGGTTAAACAGATCTAGGGATCTGGCTCTAAAATACTAACATATAAAAGGATGCATTTTAATTTTTAACTGAATCTTGTGAAGGAATATTATTGACTGCGTCATACTAAACGGGTAAAACAATCTAAAGAACTCGCTGTCGTGTACTATGAATAACATGAGTGTGATTTTTAATTGTTTTTCGACGACAAAAATACAGTGCATTGCATAATTAATCGAAATATAATAATGGAATCATTCAGAATGATCTATTTACAATTTGGATTAGTTTCCGATAAACATGTTTCGTGCGCTGATATTCTAACGTGACTCATGTTTTTGCAGCTATTTTTATCCTTGTATTCTCCTTAAAAGTTTAAACGTGCATCTAAAAAATATTAGATACTGCTAACAACAGTCTGAAGTGTGCAGTTCTCGCAGAAGAACTATTTATATATTTTTTATTTCCGATTTCAACTTTTTATTACTGTGCACATTCAAAATGCACAACGATATCAAAATGCACAATGTTAGTTAGTCTATGAAAAAAGTACAATCAAAAGTTTTTTTAAAATTACTCTGAAGTCACTTTGATTTAATGGTATTCATTAGCCATTTTAAAAATTACAGTAGAAAAGAGTTACATGTAGTCGCAATCTAAGTATTAAAAAAATCGATGATTCTAACCTTCTTCTTCTTTTATTCCTTCCTTCTGTACACCCCCACTGCTCTTATGTCATTTGCAAAGAAAAACCGTTTCCTGCATTTTTCTTATGTATAATAAATGGATAGAAGTGAGTCAATTATCGAGTTTCTAAGACGCCGCTGAAAAGGAGGGTACAAAGGAAATTAAAGAAGCTCGTAAATTTTTTAATGTTTAAAAAAAAGAGCTTTGACAGTGATATTTTTAGACTTTTTTCCATGAAATATCACTTTAATGATTTTGATTTAAAAAAGGCAAGGTATTTTTTTTTCATAAAAAATATATATATATAATCTAACATATCTAAATTATTTAATCTAACACAATCTAGCTCTTTAATCTAACTTTTTTTTTATCATGCTTATAGGTTTAAGCATGGTCGTAGCATAGCTCCTTCTTTCATTATAGTGATAAGTAAGAATATTGCTTTGGAAATTAAAACTAGATTAATATGAACAGTTCAAATGTAACGAATACTTCTTTTTGTATTGCAATACTTCTTTTTAAAATTGTAATAATTGATTATAATAAACCCTTTCTGTAACAAAATAAGTTTCTTTGATTTTATCGCGAGCTATTTTGAAATCAATAAAAAAAAATTTACGTTAGACTCGTTAGTTAGTTTAAATGACGCAGAAAAATAAAATACTTTACCTATGGATGCTTGAAGGATCCTCTTGAAAAATTTTTTATACACCCCAGTAGTTGTGCAAACATGTCAAAACTAAATTTGCCAACTTTTAATGTTATTACCGTCTTATAAAAAAATTGGCAACTAAAAATATCAGCAAATATATTTATAATAAATTTATTTGTATGACCGGGAAGTTTCGTTCCTATTCACCCCGCTGTTCCTATTCACCCCATTTTACGGTACATATGACATATGACATATTACATACTTAACAAGTGAATAAATTAGTTTATTAAATATGTTTTATAATTTGTGTCATCATTTATAAAAATTGCTTTTAAGAAATTATATTGCATTTTATTTCTAAATTTCCTTAAAAAACGCGAAAATGATGACAATAATAGAATTTGCCTGTAAAAACAAAATTAAAAACTTGTATACTTTCTTTCTTTCTTTCTAACCGATGACCAGGCCCCTACCTGCCGAGTTAATAATCTCAGCTTAACGGGTTAGATACCTGGTATCGGGGCGGACGACCGCCTAATTGCCGCGAAGCGGCAATAAAAGATGTACTGCACATGGTAACCGCAAGATAGTCTCGTAATTTAGAGCCTTGATCAGATGACGAGACCTTCACCTGGCAAGGCACCTCCAGAGGTATAATTCATAGGTAACTTGGAGGACTTTGCACCCACGACGGATTTTACATGCACCAGGTGCCATTAGCGTACATGATGGAATTTTAGCTGGCAGAGTGGGGGCGATCGACGCAGAAAAGTGCCGAGGTCGGCTGATTGTGGCTAACGGTTGCTGGACTTAGTAGTTTATTGCCTTTTTGAAAGTTCTGAGTTTGGCGCCGCACATCACTCCCACTTGCCGTGCCAAGTGAAATGGGGCTGGAGCAAAAATTTTTGAGCCGAGACGGTGGCATGTCCTTAGCAGACAACAGGGGGGACAATTTTGAGGGAGATTTAGAAAAAAAATAACCAAAACTAAAATGGCCGAAATGCTAAGTAGTGCCAGAGAAGGAAGAATTTTCGGGCCGAAATGCAAGGCAGTCGAATCGCTGCTGGTGGTGACGAGATACCGCCTTTCTACCGTAAAAAAAAAGAAAAAAAATGCTTCATGGGCTGTCCCATTGGAGCGGGGTCGGTAGCTCATGCGGACAGAGTCCAAATGCACCTAATAAAGAGGCGTACTGTCACTAGAAAAAAAAAAAAACAAGGGAAAAAAAAGACCCGAACACGTATCGGACCGCACAGAACTTGAGTCCCTTGAGTCTCTGCGTCGATGAGGTCAGCGTGTGCGGTTCGGGGTAGGTGGGCTGGTAAGATGCTTCCCATTGCTCATCGGACCGCACAGGATCCCGTGGGCCCCTGCGTTAATGAGGTCGACTTGAAAGCCTGAGAGACGTTAGTCCACTAGGGAGGGGGTACCAGAACGGTGTCGGACCAAGCAGAGTCCCTCGAGTCTCTGCGTCTTAAGAGGTCAACCTGTACGGTTCTGGTGCAGTGGACATGATTGGTGCTCCCGAATCTCTTCGGACCACACAGGGTCCCTTAAGTCCCTGCGTCGAATAGGTCAACTTGAAAATTTCGGGAGCCAGGTCCAAGGGGAGGGAATCCTGGAAGGTAAATGGGTTAGTAACAATACTATTGTTTACTGTACTGATTACCTGAGAAACCTGTTAACGTTAAGCTTTTAGGTAGCTTTCATTACAAAAAGTAAAAAGCTACCTATTGCAGCCGTCCGGAGGAAAGCACTTCCGTAAAATTTTGGTATATTTTCACCGATCATGACCCCCAGACCCCAAAACCACCCTCCGTTCAAATGTTGACATATATATATATATATATATATATATATATAACCATATATATATATATATATATCTGATTTTTGTCATGCGATAACTAACGTATTTATGAACCGATTTGAATGAAACTTGGTATGTACATAGTATATACAAATGTCTCGACCGAGTTCGTTGGCCAGCATCATCCGACATTTTGTTTCAAAATGGCGACCATTTTAAATTTTTTAAAAAATTTAAAATTTAAAATTAAATGCGAAAAAATTAAAAGTTGAAAAATATTTTTCTTTTACGTGTTAGAACATAAAACAAAGATTCCAGAACACTTTTTATATTGTCTATATCTTAAAAAATGATTGAGTTATAGCACTTTGAATTTTTCTTATGGCTGACATTTTGAAACGATCTGATTTTTGTCACGTAATAACACGCACATTTATGAACCCATTTCAATGAAACTTAGTATGTACATAGTACATACAAATGTCTCGACCGAGTTCGTTGGCCAGCAACATCTGCCATTTTGTTTCAAAATGGTGGCCATTTTAAATTTTTAAAAAAATTTAAAATTTAAAACTAAATGCGAAAAAATCAAAATTTGAAAAATATTTTTCTTTTAAGTGTTAGAACTTAAAACAACGATTCCAGAACACTTTTTATTTTGTCGATATCTTACAAAATGATTGAGTTATAGCACTTTGAATTTTTCATATGGCTGACATTTTGAAACGATCTGATTTTGTCACGTGATAACACGCGTACTTATGAGCCGATTTTAATGGAACTTGGTATGTACATAGTACATACAAATGTCTCGACCGAGTTCGTTGGCCAGCAACATCCACCATTTTGTTTCAAAATGGTAACCATTTTAAATTTTTAAAAAATTTTAAAATTTAAAATTAAATGCGAAAAAATTAAAAGTTGAAAAATATTTTTCTTTTACGTATTGAAACTTAAAACAATGATTCCAGAAAACTTTTTGTTTTGTCTATATCTTAAAAAAATGATTGAGTTATGGCACTTTGAATTTTGCTTATGGCTGACTTTTTGAAACGGTCTGATCTGAACGATCCATCATGTTGCTTTAAAATGGCATACACTTTATGATATCGTGGAATTTGGTGACTCTCTAAATCGCTTAAAATAAAACCAGGTTGAATAAAAGATGACTAATTTCTAAAAATTCCTATTAATATTCAGTCTTGACAAAAACTAGCATTCACGAAGACTTATAAAATCACTAATTTTATAAGATTATTTCCACTAATTTGAGCTTAGTATTTTTGAACAATGTAACTTACTTTAAAATAAATAAATAAATGTATAAGTATATGAAAGCTACCTCTTCCTCCCGGCATTGCCGGAAGGACTTTTTAAGTTGTAACTGCTGTCTATTTGGTTTTTATGGAGCTGAGGATTAGATAGTTGACTTTTTGGCTGTTGATAGGTGGGGGGAATGGCTGAGCTTGTGGCTAGAGTGGCTAAGCTAGTATTACACTAATTATCACTCCCGCCACAAGCTGCCATCAGTTTGGATAATCTTTGTACTAACCTTAAATTAACCAGCGAGTTTACTTAACCCAAGCACTCCCCGTGAATTGCCTTTTGATTTTTTTTTAAATATATATCTTATGCTGATTAGATCTGGACGGACAAGCAGTTAGGCGGGGGCGGATGAAGCTTTTTGATTTGTCATAATGTGCAGCTTGCAGATCCGAGATGTCATTCGACGTGCTTGCAATGGTATTATCGCGGGGCTCCTGATTCGGGCCGTGGATACTGCTGTTACTGCACGACTACCGCTTACTGCTGAGATCATAAGATATATCATTATTTTAACATTTTATGATTTTTTATTGTTGACTGTAGGTTTTTAGACCTAGGCCATTTTTCCTTTAATAACATATAGGACGGACAAGCAGTGCCGGAGGCGGGTGAAGCTTTTTACTATGTCATGGTGTGCGACTTGCAGATCCGTGATGTCTTGCGACGTGGATGCAGGAAGTTCCTGCGGGGCACCTGTTTCGGGCCTTGGATACTGCTGGTATCGCACGACTACCGCACACTGCTGGGACATAAGACAAAATTCACTATTTTATAATTTTTTTTTTTTTTTTTTTTTTTTTTTTTTTTCCGCGATAGAAATCCTAGGCCTTTTTTTTTTTTTTTTTTTTTTTTTTTTTTTTTTTTTTTTTTTTACATTTAATAACATATAACACAAAAATGCGCTCGTGTACATGAAGGATTAGTGGCTGTAGTAGATGATTGAGTTTTTAGCTCACAGGCTATCATAGCCTGAGAGCTTATGTGCCCGTCCGTTCTGTATGTATGTGCGTATGTGCGTATGTGCGTAACGCGATAAATCATGATAAAAATATCGGATCCACTTGAAATTTTGTATATAGGTATATCCTGATAAGGCGCTTCCCTGATTAGTTTTTGGAGTTCATTCGATATGTATAAGAGGGGGAACGGGGGGCTCATGCCCCCCGTTAGTTGATATAAATGGGATTTTCATGCAGAATTAAGTTTTCAAAATTTAGATTAGGATCATTCTGATGAGGCGATTCCGTGACTGTTATTAGGTGTTCATTGAATAAGTATAAATAGGGGGAACAGGGGTTCTAATCCCCCCCCCCGTTAGTTGATATAAATGGGATTTTCATGCAGAATTAAGTTTTCGTTCAAAATTTAGATTAGGATCATTCTGATGAGGCGATTCCGTGGCTGTTATTAGGTGTTCATTGAATAAGTATAAATAGGGGGAACAGGGGTTCTAATGCCCCCCCCCGTTAGTTGATATAAATGGGATTTTCATGCAGAATTAAGTTTTCGTTCAAAATTTAGATTAGGATCATTCTGATGAGGCGATTCCGTGACTGCTATTAGGTGTTCATTGAATAAGTATAAATAGGGGCAACAGGGGTTCTAATGCCTCCCCCCCCCTCTTAATTTATATAAATAGGTTTTTCAAGCAGAATTTTCAGATTTCGTTCAAATCTCTGAATCGTTTTGGAAGTTTAATGGTTAAGTATAAAAGAAGGGGATAACTCCTTTTAAACTATATAAATGCTAAATGGGTTTTTATTAAGAATTATCTAATTTGCTCTGAATTTTGGATATAGATTTTTTATATGATAAAGCATGTCTTTGATAGTATAGGAGGTTCAATGATTAAGTATAAAAAAAGAGGAAAGGGGAGAGCTGTTTCCCCTTCTTAATTTTTTTTTCGAACGGAATTAACCCTTGAAAATATAAGGCTTTAATGTACAATTAGTATTTGTAGCCTGTGAGCTCAATGCCATCAGTTTAACTGGGCAGTATTCTTTATTTTTTTCTTTTTGTAAGTGTGGTTATTTATCTATGTGCTCTGATGTATGAGTGACGTGATGTTGTCGCAGTTGTCTTGGAGCCACCTTATTATGATTTTTGCCTTTCTCTGTACGTGTTTGTTTTTTGCTAATTGTTTATGCCATAAATTTTCGTTTTCTGTTGTTATGTTTGCTAGGTGATCTGCTTGTGTGAGTGGGCAGTGTAGCAGGTAGTGTTTGGGCGTACATTCCGAACCGCATTCACAGTCCGGTGTGTGCGCCTTCTTGAATCTGTGGAGGTATTCTGGGAATGCTCCATGAGCTGTGTAAAGTTGTGAGAGTAGGTAGTCGCTAACTAATCTATTATTGTCTACTTTTGGAAAGTACTGGTAAGTTTCCCTGCCTGTGTCATTCGAACTGCCACTGTTCAGTTGTTAAGTCTTTTAGTGTTCTTTTTAGTTTTGAAATAGGTTTTTTCAGGTAGTATGCTCGTTCATTGTTCTGGTTTAGTGCTGCGTGTTTGGCTAACACATCGGCCTCATCGTTTCCTTGGATGCCGACATGCGCCTTGACCCAGCTTATTTTAAAATTGTTTCTTGAATCTCTGATTAGGTTGTGTATTTTGTTGACTGTGTCACTGGTGTTGAATGGTTTGCTTAATGAATCTATTGCTGATTGGCAGTCCGACCTAATGCTGTATGGCTCACACAATGAATTGCCCCATTCCACTGCTTTATGTATAGCCAGTAGTTCGGCTTGGAAGACGCTGTTACAACTTCTTAGAGGCACTGACCAAGTCTTTATTTTTTTATTATTTTTGAAAGCTACTAAAGCCGAGCCTGTAGCACCTGATTCCAATTTTGAGCCGTCTGTATATATGCATGTGTCTTTTGGGTTGTGACCTATACGTGGTTCAATTGTTTCTGCCGGGTGGTTTTGCCATATGTTTACTTTCTGAGTGTATTCTCTGTGAAAGATGATTTTGTTGTGTATTGTTGCATTCTTCCTTAATCTTGAGACTGTGCCGTATGCCGCTTCATAGTTTACTTTAAGGTGAATTGGAATCAGGCCAGCAAGTACCAATAGGGCCGAGGTTGGGGCCGTTCTATAGGCCCTGACTATGGCCAGTGCGAAGTGTCTTTGGCAGCTCGAGAGGATTTCTTTACACCTCTTCGTAAGGCTGTGCCCCCAAATCGGGGCCGCGTAGGTTAGCGTCTTCTCAACTACTGTGTTGTACCAAATTTTCAATATGTTAGGTTTAAGACCCCATCCTTTAGCTGTCATGTATGCTAGGTTTTTGAAGTTTTTTCTAACCTTGTCGGCTTGTGTTTGACAGTGTGGTTCCCAGTTTAGGTTTTTATGGAGTATGACCCCTAGGTATTTTATTTGTTCCTTGACATGTAGTTCCTGACCATTTAACTCTATTCCCTCTATGCTGTTTGGGTCTGCTGTTGGAAGGTTCCATGATTGGCCCCTGTTTAGATATAGTAATTCAGTTTTTCTTTGTTTAATGTTAGGTTGTTTTCCTCTATCCAGTCGTTAAATTCTTTTAATATTCTGTTTGCTAGTCTTTTTAGTTTGTCTTTTGACCTACCCCTGAGAATTATTATGAAATCATCTGCAAAGGCTTGTAATATTACATTTTTCCCCCAGCGTTTTTTGAGAGCTGTTTCCGCGATTAGTAGCCACAGAAGCGGGCCTAGGTAACTGCCTTGGGGGCAACCGCCATAAGTTTGTCTTGTCACCTTGATACCGTTTTCTTCTAATGAAACAAATCTTTGTTGGAGGAAACTCACTACCCAGTTCACTAAGTAATCCGGGCAGGGAGACTGTTTTAAATTATTTATTAAAATTGGCCATCTTATGTTGTCAAAGGCCCCTTTGATGTCCATGGCTATTAGGAGTGTTTGATAATTACTATTGCCGTCTTCTTTAACTGTTTTTAATAGGTTTTCTAGTGCATGTTCTGTTGAGGTCCCCTGTTTGAACCCGTATTGTTTGTTACTCCAATATTTTTCTTTGTATAGGTGGTAGTTAATTCTCCCATGGATTATTCTCTCTAGCATTTTCCCTAACGCTGGTAGTAGGCAGATTGGTCGATAATTTTTTGGGTTTGTTGGGTCTTTGCCTGGTTTCTCGAAGAGTACGACTACGCCTAACTTAAATGATTTGGGAAAGTATTCTAGTTTTTGACACGTGTTAAACAGAGTTAGTAGTAGTTGTGGAGCTGCTGTGTGTATTCTTTTAATTAGGTTATAGTCTATGTAGTCGTACCCTGGCGCCTTGTTTTGTTTGATGTTTCTTATTATTCTATTGAGTTCCGCTTTAGTTATTGCTGGTGGTTTTGCGTATTCCAATGGATTTTTGTCTGCCTTGATAGTATGTGGTGTTGAACTGTCTGTTAGGTACAGGTTGTCTAGGAAATGCGTTAATGTTTGTTTTATGCTTGTTGTGCCATCTTGTTTTAGTATGTCAACGAGTTTCACTGGTCCCGTGGTTTTGTTGCTCGCGTATTTGTAGTGCGTTCCGTAGGTGTCCGTTGTATTACTGCAATAATCCTTCCATGTTTTTGATTTGGTTTTATTTATCAGTTTTTTGAGTTTGGCCCTTTCTTTTTTGAAAGCTGTGTGTTGTTGTAGTTTTAGGTTTTCGTCAGTTTGTTTTTGATACCTCCTCCTGAGAGCCCTAACCTTGTTCCTGGCTGTTTTGATTTCGTCCGTCCACCACGGTGGAGCAGTGATCACTGGTGTTTTTTTCTTTTTGTAGCACGTGAAAGCTATAGTTGTGATTTCATTTTGCAGTCTCAGTGTAATGTTGTCCAGTTGGTCTTCTGTTGTCACTTTGTTGAGTTCTTTTATGTATTTATTTCTTATTTTTCCAATGAATTTATCAAATTTGGCATGTTTTCCTACCTTGGTTTGGAGACCATGTCTCTGGTAGTCTATGTTTTTATGATTTTTGATTGTGTAAGTAATGTAGCAGTGATCACTAAGTGAGGCTTCGTCGCTGACTTGCCAATCACTGATGTCGTTGCCCAGGGCGACCGTGGCTATGGTTAAGTCCGGCCAGCCCCTTAATTCCCTCAGCCTCCCGTCCGGATCTCTCCGTGAGACTCTAAATGAGGGTTTGGCGTCTGGTGGGTTGTGGACGAACAAGGAGTGTAGCAGGAGGAAGTCTGTGAGTTCCCTGCCCCTTTGGTCAGTGTCTTCGTATCCCCAGGCTGTGGAGTGTGCGTTGAAGTCCCCCGCCAGCAGCACTTCGCCCACCGCTTTTTTCAGAGCTTCTTCGATCTCTGTTAGTACGTTAGGGAAGTGCGCTGATGGGGGAGCGTATACGTTGATTATTGTAAATTGGTTGTCTTTGTTTTCTAATGTTATGGCAGTGGTGAATTCTTTCGCGAGTATTGTCATAGGTTTAGTTCCTAGTTTGGTGATTATCGCTGATTTGTTGGATGGTGTTTTCGTTATGTTCCACTTCTTTTGGTTAAACCCTGTGATGTTCCCAGTTTTTTTTGTTGATGGAAGTCTTGCAGTAGTATCACCTGGAAGCCCCGCGCTTCGGCGAGACCCCCCAGGCAATCCGTTGCCCTACTTCCACCATGAAGATTTATTTGAATGCATTTAATAGAGTCGTCTTGAGTAACTGTTGAGTTAGGTGTACTGTTTGTGTGTGGGCCTGCCGTGTTTGTGTCTGTTGTTGTGTGTGAGGGTGAAGATGTGGCTGTTTGTAAGTGGAGGGTGACGTTAGTGGAGTTGGTTTTGATGGCCGCGCTCCTTGAGCGTGTCAGTCTCTGACTATCTATGGCCATTGTGGTGTCGACGTGTCGCATTGTAGCTTTTTTTCCTCTCTATGTCTGCTCGCGACCTCGTCACTAGCCTCTCTTGGTTACCAAAGTTATTGATCGTCACTCTCCCTGTGAGCACCTCAACGCCTTTAGACAGTGCCTTGCCCTGTTCTGTCTGAATTTGCCTGACACGGAGGAGAGTCCGCCAGACCCAGCATGCACCCGAGTTCAGCGGATGTTTCGTATCCTTGTCGACTGGGATGTATCCTTTCATGTTGATGTTATAGTTGTAGCACGCTATGCAGCAGACTCTGTCCGTACTGCACTCTGTGTGCACATGCTCTCCCGCACACTTGGAACACCTCTGGGGCCTGTTGCAATCCTTTGCCACGTGATCGAACTCTAAACATTTGTGGCAGCGGATGATGCTGATGAAAGGCCTAATTGGACATTCCCTGAGCCCCAGGCAGATCGTCCTTGCCTTAAGCAGGCGATCTGCCAGTGGTTCAGGGAGCCGGATCTGTTGGTGTTTTCCCCCGCGGGCCAGCGTGTGCCTGGACAGAGTGACCGCATCGTCTGCGCGTCGCGGGTCAAATCCAATCCTATTTTCAATCTTCTGCTTGATTTGGGCTTCTGTCACATGGTCTGGGATGTTAAAAATAATTACTTTCTTCTTCCTTATGCTTGCTGTCTTCACTGTTATATCTTCGTTCTCTTCAATTTTTTCCGTCAGTGTTTCTTTGATCTTCGAAGCTTCTTCAGCGTTTTCGCAAATTATCTTTATGCCCTTGTTTATTCTTTTTAGATTCTTCACTCCTTGGTGGTGCTCCATCGTTGCAGCTCTCACAGTGTTCTCGATTTCCTCTGCATTCCTATCTGAGTTTGACTGGATGATCAGGGTGGAGGTTGACGCTTTCAGCACTTCCGAATACCCTTTTTGGGTCTTTGTCTGTGTTGGAGCGACAGCTTCCTCCCTCTGAGCCACTTCTGTCTCACCTGTGCTGATGACCACTGTGCTTGGTATCGCCTGGATTTGACACTCGTAGATTGCTGCCTTGGCTTCCGCTGCATTCCTTTTTATTTCCAGCTCTATTAGGTTCGTCATGATTATGTCTGTAGCTTTATCTATTTCTTCACTTGTGGTCTTCAATACACCTTTGCATTTGTGTTGCAACGCTTGAATGTAGCTGAGAGCCCTGAGAATTCTTTCTGATTCTTTGCTTCGTTTTATGCCGATATCTGGTTCCTCACAGATGTTGAGTAACTCTTTCCTCATCTCCTTCAATAGTTGCGTTTGTTCTGGTCTTTGTGCCTTTTCATTACCTTTGCTCGTCTCTTTTTCTTCATCTTCTAATTCCATTGTGCCGTCTGACTCACTATCTTCATCTTTATTCTTCATCTTGAATTTATCTTCAATTTTCCGCATAGTTTCCTTTGTTTGTAATTTCTTCGACTTTACTTCTTTGCTGTCTTTTTCTTTCTGGCTTTGTGATGGCCCGGATGCATCTTTCACCAACGAACTACCCCTCCGAAGGCTGGCACTGAGTGTGTTCTGCTTGGTTGCATTCCTTGTGAGCAAGGGTAGGGAGGCACTATTGACGCCATTCTTGGCATTGCCTGATCCGCGTGTCATGTTTGTTATGTGTTGATAATGTTGAGGTGTGTAATACTAGCCACTAATTTTTTATCAAATTAAGTTAGATCCTCTTCTGGAAAGCTGACGACCATGGGATGTGGGACCCCCTGGCCAGCCAGCGAGACCGCACCAACCCAAAGCATGATAGGTGGACAACAACCCCCTGAAAAGAATACTCAACTGAAAACAAAACAAAAAAAACTAAGTAAACAGAAACCGCGTGTGTATAGTGTACCTAAAACCCGAAGCTGGGAGAGTGTACTGGGCACCGGTCCCGCACCGCGGCAGGGTTTTCCAAGAGAGTTCCCCCTCATGCGTGGGATCCCTATAGAAAAACGCCGATGCCCTAAAGTTTCGTATGCGGTGTACAGTGTACACTAAAACAGAAAATTTAAAAGGTGTGACATCAATGAGCAAAGTTATAAAAACATAAAATATTAATACATGTTAAACAACAGAAACTTGAGCAAAGCAATCAAACTTGGAGGCTGACCTATTGAAAGGACCTAATACCAACCCCCTCCCTCCCGGGGAAAAAAGGATTAGGGGGGCATAAGACTACTACGAACCCTAGCAACAGCTGCCTAAACTGCAACATAAAAACTAAGATACAAAAAAAAAAAAAAAAGAGAGAAAATGGTGAGCGAATTACATAATCCAAGAACCATACTACCTCCCCTCCCCAGAGGCCAAGAGTTAAATTAAAAACCAAGAGGGGTAGTTATGGCAAAATTACAATGAAAGTAACTTAATGACTTAACATTAGAACAGATACTTAGAGGCCAAAAAAAAAACGAAAAAAAAAACGGAGATGGGATACAAAATAAGGCCGTAACCCCCCCCCCCCCCCAAAAAAAAACAAGATACTGGAACTACTAATGGTAAAAGCTAAGGCGATAAAAACTGGGAGCAATTAGCGGAAAATGACAATATAACTGCGTTTAAACTGTAGAGCAACTGTAGAGAACCCAAAGCATCCTAGTAAAATTACCACAATAATAAGTTGACTGAATACTAAAGCATCTAGGGTAATACCCAAAATATACAAAGAATTGTCCAATAAAGAAAGCCATATGAAGAGGATAATATAACAAATAGTTGTTAAAATAACAATTACACTGAAACCCCAAGATTAGCAAAACAGAGTCAAGTTGAAAAGATAAATTGGTTAGGCCGGGCAGTACTAAATCTATAAAAATAATTAATGAACTGTTAGAACCTAGCAAGAGCCGAGAAATAAAAAAAAAAGGCTACAACCCCCCCCCCCTCCCCTTGAGGAAAAACACTATAGCTGCAAATTATGCATAATTAATAACAAAATAACAACTACTATAAAAAAGGGGAATACAAATGAAGCTAGCACTAATGCGGAAATAGTCGAAGGACTGGAATTTAATTCAGTTATTGGAGCTTATGGATACTAGACAAAATTATTGCTATGAGAGATTGTTTAAAAAAAATTAGACAAGTCGGGGGGGGGCGAGAAGTTAATTAAAAAGGCAGTTAGACACGGCAGTTAATTATTGCTAAAAAAAGAGCATGTTGAACTATTGCCGATGGATGTTGTGAATGAATTAAATGAACAGGAGTGCCCTAATAAAGCATTAATTACTGAGTCCAAATAGCAGAAGTTAGACAGTGAACTGCGATTAAGCTATTTAGAAATGAAAAGTTTAACAAATTAATAACATAGTCAAATAAAATTAAGAAGCGGCATTGAGTTGCTTGACAAAGAAGCATAATAGGAAGTGGGATATGATTATAATTAAACGGAGAGCAACTGAAATAATTAAAAATAATTAAGGAACAATTTGGCGATGTTTAAATGGGAATGGGACCCCCCCCCCCCCAAGATAACAAATCCCAGGCAATAAACCCAAGGTTACCCTTTGGAGAATAGAATTCATGACAAGTCAGTCCCCATGATTGATTAGACTAAACAGATCGTAGACTGAGAGATAAATAGACTCCTGAAACACAATTACTAATGTAACAAATGACAGATGTACACAGCAGGCTGGATTATAGCGTGCCCCGAGGGGAGTGGAAATATAACAGACAGATCTCGAAAAAAATGAACCAGGTAAATGGAGACTTAAATGATAAGGGGATTAGAATCCCATTAGTGATAACAAAGGACCCTCAGAACACCTCAGCAACGAGTATAAAGTACACTGATAATAAATTGAAAGCACAATAAAACCAATATATCACTGACATGGCATATTAACTATTGAACTGGTGGAATGTGGGAACTTGTAAAAAAAAAAAAAAAAAAAAAAAAAAAAAAAAAAAAAAAAAAAAAAACCACCTTGCGATGACACACGTATCCAAGATAACGGATTAATAATAACTAAAGGTATGAGTGATTGTGGGAGCCTGTCAAAAGCTTTGGCAACCAGGATTAAGAAACAAGTTAAGATAAACGGGACAATTAAGAAGAAAGTTGAAGAGAATAACGGAATTAAGACAGTTATAACATTGTAAGAGGCTTAATTAAAAATATAACTAAACTACTAATGATGAAAACTAAAACATATAGGGCTAGCAAAAACCTGGAATTAAAAGATGAACTGAACTTTAATCTATTATATATAGCTTAGTTACAGGTAATAATAATTGCTAGGAGAAAAAGATTAGGCTAATGCTAGAAATAATGGAGAGATTATTAATAAGCAATTTAGCATAGGCTGTTGGTTAAGCTTAAAAAAAAAACAATATATGGAATAATCATGGGAAATTAAACACCGTACCTAAAAATTAGGCAGCGCAAGGGGGGGGGGGTCCCAAAACTACAATTAAAACAACTATGGACTAGCGAAAAACGTGAGTTTAAAAAGAAAGGCTTAAAATTAGAACAGTTACTTAAAAAAAATGGTAATTAACGCTATTGGGAAGTAGAAAAATGACGTTGAGACTCCCCCTCCAGGGGGGAGTTGAGTTGGCTGGCTAATAAGGATAACCTAAGAGTTAATTATAGCTATGGGATATAATAAGACAAGGCCTAGAGAGCTTATGTTTAGATTAACTAATTAATACCATTAATAGCAGTGAAAGACACTTAGATTAAAGCTATTACCAGTACTACTATTGATAGAAACTAGGACTTATAGAGCTAGTTGAAACCTGGGATTAAACGAGGAACTGTTAATAGCTAAGAGAAAAAGATTAAACTAAGACAAAGAAAGGGGGAGAGATAATTAATGGGCAATTAAGCATAGGCTGCTAGATGAAACTAGGAGAGAGTTAAGCAATGGAGGTAGATATCAAGTAACTAACAATTAAGAGCTAGCAAAAAAAAAAAAAAAATATTGAGAAATTGATAAAAAAAGACTTAGCGTTAAAACAATAAAAAACAATGGAATGGGAAGCTAAATAAGGCTGTAACCCTCCCCCTACTACTAATATAACTGCGATTGAGGCATAATTAAAAATAATACTAGAACTACTATTGATAAAAGCTTAGCACGATTAATTACTGAGCTCAATTAGCATAAAATGACAGTAAAGCTGCGAATAAACTATTGAAAAATAAATACTAAGAGTACCCAAGTCTACCTTATAAAATTACAACAATAGTTAGCTGACTGGAATACTAAAGCATAAAAAGTATTACCCAGAAGAAACAAATATTAAAACAATAAAAATATCCTATCGGAGGGGATATTGTAACAAATAGTTTAAATAATTAAAATAACAATTCCGCTGATACCCCATGAATGGCAGATTAAAGCAGCAAAAACAAGTTGATTCAAAAGTAAAATTGGACTGAAAATACTTAGTTAGAATCTAGACAATTTAGCAAGAAATAAATACTAAGGCTACCCAAAGCATCCTAATTATATTACAACAATAATAAACTGACCGAGAACTAAAGCAAATAGAGTAATACCCAAAGTATACAGATAATAATTCAATAAAAATAACCGTACAAAGAGGATTATATAGCAAAAAGTTTGAGTAATTAAAATAACAAATACGCTAAAGCCCCATGATTAGCAAAAGAGAGTAATAAAAACAAGCTGTAAGATAATAAAAATAGATTAAAATACAATTTCTGAACTTAGGCAATTGAGCATAGGCTGTTAGACATAGCTAGGAATAAGTTAGGCATGGGAAATTGAATAGTGAACTTATTAAACAGGCTGGGCAGGGGAGGAATTAAACTTCAAAAATAATAAGAGTATTGTTGTGGAAATAGTAGATTAACTGGAATTTTACATTGCAGCTATAGGCCTGGCCGGTGCAGTCCCGCGACGCCTTATCCTGGGGATCCCGGGTCCGTGGTGCTGTCTAGGCCGCTTTAGCCGATCATGTTCTTCGCTCTAAGAGCCACTGAAAAACACGTCTTTCTCCTTCGCCTTCAAGGACGAAACTAAAAGAAACTTGTATACTTATTTTAACACTAGAACCGCGGTGACGGGTCATTTTGACTCGTACCAAATGAACAAATATCGATTGAAACCAAAAATTTTTACACAAAATAAGTTACATGTGTCTTTAATAAATATAGAGTAATTAATTAAGATTAGTGTTTTTAAATAAAAATTCTGGTGTAAAATATATTTTTAAGGTTTATGTAAAATTTCCCGCGGTTCTAGTGTTAACTCATGAGAATGCCTGCAATGTGAATGGTTTTCACTTTGTCACTATTAATAAATGCAGATGATAACCATCTCCTTATTTAGTCGGAGACAATTGCAACAAAATCTGTAATAAAATAAGCTAAAGATTTGTTAAAAAATAGTGATGACAAATGTAAAAAATCAAACACATTCTGAATTTATCAGGCTCGGTGCGCGTCCTCACGGATTAAATTTTCTATCCGTTACTTATTCGCTTAAGAATCATACTTATTTTAGCAGTGCGACAGAAGTATGAATCCGAAAATTTTTCTCATTCTGCGATACCTGGATATCTGTATTATTTCATTTTTATATAATTTAATGATATCCGATGATGGTATCAGTTTAATTATAAACCATCTTTTTTTAACCCCAAAAA
Source organism: Maratus speculifer (assembly GCA_964019185.1). Taxonomy (NCBI): domain Eukaryota; kingdom Metazoa; phylum Arthropoda; class Arachnida; order Araneae; family Salticidae; genus Maratus; species Maratus speculifer. Next base: position 7,624,134 of record OZ025301.1, on the reverse strand, counting down.
TCTGCAAAAGTAATCCAAATATAAAAGGCGTTTTATCAGAATTCTCTTAAATACTTTCGCATTCAATGACTATTTCTTAATAATTAAGAACGCATGGTATTACATGACTTAACGTAACTTTTTGAAAGTTATTAATTGGATTATAATATTAACAAAATATATATTATATTTTTAGTAACAATATCTACTTTATGTAGCACATTTGGAAATCGCATTATCTATGCATTTTAAACGAGTAAAAAAATGTATGTGTTGCATTTTGTAAAATTTTTTACTCTGACTTTTTGCACTCTGAATATTAATTACTGTTTTTTCCCGTGTTCAACATTGCAAATTATGATATCGCTGATGATGAACTATAAAATATTGTTCGTTAATGGATTTGTCGCAAGATTTCTGTTGAACTAGATAATCCTATCAACGACCGTAGCATATATTTTTCTGAGAACGCCTCTAAGAAATCACGTTTTGCATTGCATACAGCGCATCCAAAAACCATAACCTCTTTGAATTATATGAACTGATACTTTCCATACTGAAAAATAAAGAAAGTATTTTGAAAAGATTTTGCCACGTGTCAGTCGAAAGTGAAAAAGGTTGAAAATCTGTACCTTCCTAGAAATCGAAACAGCCCTCATAAAATGGTTTACATTTTAGAGGAGCCAGAAGAGTGTAATTCCTTTAAGTGGTCCGATATTACGTGAGAAGACTTCTAATCAGTGTTGCCAGATTGGGGACTTTTTTAATTTAGATTATTTCACAGTCACCACTTTTTTAAACTAGCATGAAATGCCAGATTTTACAGAATTTTCAATCCATTTTTAAATAGGTCGAATATTTCTATTTAAAAATAGCGGTGGCTATCAAACAATTTGAATTAAAAAAATCCCCAATCTGGCAACACTGCTTCTAATTCAAAATTATTGAAGGAGACAGACCACGTTACAAACTCGGAATAGCTTCAAAAATTTAATAGTTAATAAATTTTTCCGAGATAATTAGGTGTCACCTGTTAAAATGACAATCATATGTCACCAAAATTAAAGAAAATTTAGATCAATATTCTAAAACATTTTTGAAAAATATTTTTCATTACATAACAGCTTCTTTTACATCAATATGGTTTCTTGGCATACTATTAAATGATTTAAAAAGACGCAAAGAAATTAATACAACGATTACAAAATAACTTTTTAATAAACATTACCAAGATACATGTTCAAAGTTCCGCGCATAAGCTGGTATGCCATAAAAAGTGTCCAATCACAAAAGTCGAATGGTTCTTCAACCGATGATGTCGTATGAGGGATGAGGGGAGGTTCTGTACATTTATTTTTCAACCAAGAGATGCCTTTATGAGAAATATGGAATATTTAAAAAATATATATGATTGGAGAATTTTTTGAGCATCGGTTTTTTATCTAAGGGGTGCGATACGCTATTGGATACTTGGTGAGTTCTGGAAAAATCGGTCATATGTTCAAAAGAAACAAATTAGTCAATTTTTTCAGCCTTTGTTGTAACTTATTAACGTAATTATAACGTCATATGGTTTATGACCATATGATATGACGCATCCAGAAACCTATTTGAGTTCGCATTCTGAAAAAAAAAAAAAAAAAAAAAAAAAAAAAAAAAAAAAAGCATTTGGAAAAGATTTTGCCAAGTGTCAATTAAAAGTGAAAAAGGTTGAAAATCTAATCAAAACAGCCCTCATTTATCTAAAAAAAGCATCTCTTGGTATTTAGAAATTATAAAAACCATTTTATATACTATGTCATTGGTATTCCAGTATTTACACAAAAATAGATGATATAGTGGTTCTCTTTCCTTTCCTTGACGTCAGTGTAGTTTACCAACCACCTGTATAGGCACGTCGTAAGAATGTTCGTTACCGAGGGGGTGGTGGACCCCTTCACTGTCCACTGCGTCCACCGAGAACTGTGATAGCCTGGCAGTGGCGTAGGGGCAAGGGAGGTAGAGTGATTCTCGACACTGAGAACCCCTCTGGGAATCCGACCTCGGTCTCTTCTCCCACGCGCTCAGTGCCACTGTTTCGGATTTCTGGATTTCACCCGTACTTCTTCTGTCAGCTGCGAATTCAAAATATTATATTATCATATCGAAAAACAAAATGAACCATGAAAAATGCATATGCAATACAATATGTCAGTCACGCATAATAAAAATGACACAATCCAAAGTGTTTTCACACTACAGGAAATGAAAGTTTTTATGATTTTGTTGTAACATAAAGTTACAGTACCTCGATTTGCATACAGCTGTGAAATTGTGTATAAAAGAATAAAATTCTTGAGAATCAAGCTATTAAAAAGTTCGGAGAAATCGTAAATTTATTTCCTGAATCATTTTCTTTTGTGATAGGAAAATGGTATATAGCTTATTCCAGTGGTTTTCCATTTTATTGCAGATATGACATTTACTGTGCAGCAACATACATCGAAATCAGAAACTCGCTGTGAAACAATATTCAAAATTATTTTTTTGGAGTTATATCGCTTTCCTTGCGAATGAGCGATATAGGCAGATTATTGCGGGGAAAAAGAAATGATGCAGTGCATGATTTTTGCATAGGTGATTGCCTTAGATTGGTTTTCTTTATACATTTCTTTACTGTTATTAAACACGAGGATTTTCTCACGAATCATATTCATAACATTGCTTATAGTTTTACATTAAATTCTAAACAAAAAAGTTCTATGATAAAAAAATATTTTCTGTACATTTTATTGAATGGAAAGTGTATTGAATTTAAATTATATGAAAAATTTTTTTGACCTATTCCATGCATACACTCTTTTCTAATATTACTTTTATTTCTTTGAAAGAATTTTCAAACATGTATATAAAACTTACTACTCTACTTTTACATATAAAAAACAATTTTTTGTTCAATGTCTTCAAATTTTAATATCAGCTGACGTATTTCTACCAGTTATCGAATTAAAATTACAAATGAAAAAGAAATGCAGCACTAATGCTCTCATTTTTAATACATAATAGCCACCAATAATATCGTTTAGTATGGCAATTTCTTTATTATCATTGTATTCTCTTAAAAATGTAATACATTTTTTCACTTATCGAAATTTTCTTTAATATGTTTTAGAGTTACTTGTCATTATTTTTAATATCATGATCCAATATTAAACTAAATATTCATATTAAATCGCATATGTATAGATGTTGGACAAATATAAATAAATATTTAGTAAAATTTTCATTTACATGCCATCATCTGTAGGATAAAGTGGGGACAAATACTACAATTTTACTTTTTTTTTCTTGTAAAATGTGCTATAAAGCATTCGTGGGACAGATTCCGAAGAAAAAAAAAGCTAGGCTGTTTTTTTTTCTAAGCAAAACACATTTTTATTTTCTCAAACAGTTTAAAAGGAAAAAAAATAACAGTTAACTTAGAAAAATTATACAAATGACTAAATTGTAAAAGTTAATGAAAACGCGAAACTGAAACCTTGATAAGAAATGGACCAAAAAAAAAATATGAAAATGAAAATAAAAACATTTGAATTAACGTGAATGGAGAAACATAAATACTGCAAACATTAGGCATCATACGTCTTTGCATCACAGTGAACATTGCAGTTTGCTCTTTATATAAGTATTAGTTTTATTCTATTTAGGCTCTTGCTTTTTTATCTTTGGACTTTTTTCTCATTGACCAAACTTGTCTTTTAAAGAGTAAACTGATTATGTTTCATGCAGATATTGATTGAATTTTATACACTGAATTCAGACCGATTTAGATTTTTTTTCTTGATAAGAATTCAGACCGATTTAGATTTTTTTTCTTGATAAGAATTCAGACATTCAGCACATCCAGAGTCATCAAATTTCAATTAAATGCTGCTATCAGAATTCCGTAATAGGAACACTTTCGTCACTGTTGTAGGGTTACTAGTATCTCAGTTATTCTCTCAAAAATTTCTTTTTTTCTTTCTTTCTTTCTTTTTTTATTAATTTTACTTTCGTCAAGCTGTCGTTCTTTGACGCTTTCTATTTTCTTTTGCCTTTTTAACAAATTCTTCTTTTTTCTTGTTTATAAACACTTTGCATGTAATCTTTGGAGCTTTTTTGCTTTCTCTTACTTGGCTGTATTGTATAAGTCTTTTAGAGATTGGAATAGGAGATATTGTGATAATGATGCTTAGATAATGATAATTGTAAAAGGCCAAAGTTTTCCTTATTATCACATGGTGAACCAACATTTTTGCTCTGAATATTTTGATAAGTAATTGAATATGTTGAACATAGGTTGATTTATGTGCGAATTCGACTAAAATTATAATGACGAATTTATTGAACGGAAAATAAAAATATATTTTACGGCATCTATGCCTCAACCTTGGCGAAGCATCTGTCATATAGTAGCGAGTAAGATGCCACACCGCCATTTTGTGCCATGTGAATGACTCTAAAGAAAATCAAGAACATATCTGTATTCTATGAGGAGTCTACAATTGCAATGTGTTTTGGGATAAAATCTCTATTTATCTCTGGTTTTTTCTTTGTAATCTCTGTATTTTATTTAAAATATGTAATAAAACTTTGTTAGAATAATTTTAGTGACTTACCACGCACGTTTGAGGCATTAAAACGGCATAAATATGTAAATATGGTATCATTTTAACATAACCAAACTGATTGGTAAATTTATCAAAGAAATTGAATATTTCCAACTGAGTGAAAAATTACCCAGGCTGGGAATCGGACCCACATCTTTGGCCTACAAAGCCAATACTTTACCATTTAAGCTAACTGGATGGCAACCGGCGGGCATTTCTCGCTTAGATAAAGGTTATCTGAACTAGAAATGTCCGGCGGTTGTCGCCCACCTTAAACGGCAAAGCATTAAACTTGTAAGCCAAGGATCTAGGTTCGATTCCATTTCTGGGGAATTTTTCGCTCAGTTGGAAATATTATAATCGTAAAATATTTAAATACTAACAATTAAATTGTGGAAACTCATACATCACAGCATACGGCACAAAGAAACACAACGAAGTTTTTAATTTGATCTATAGAGAGCTAGTCTCGGCTTCATTATATCTGCGTCATCAGTGCCGCCCCGGCGTCTGTTCCAACTTTACCCTGAATAAGAAATCTTCTTCACGACTATAAAAAATTCAAGAAAGAAAACTAATGCACAAAAAATGCTGTCTTTAAACCGAACTGAAGTTTTTATTAAAATATATTAACGCATTGTCTGCATGCCACACTTCTCCTAGTCACTCATTAAATCCATACAGAGTAACCGAAAAGGTCTCCATTAAGCATCCTGTTTGTCGTTTTTGTAACCATTTTGTGTCTGTTTGTGTATCTTATTATAAAATATCAGCTTATACACGAAGTACTGCTCACAAAATCTTTGGTTTTGTATATTTAACAGTATTTTAAGTTTTATAGATTAAAGTGTTTGAGAAACTCACATACCGGGTGATCCAAAAGTTAGGACGAATTTTTAAAAATGGATAATTCTAAAACGAAACAAGATACAAAGATACGGTTTGCACGAAACGGATGGAAAAGAAACCGGATTTTGTGTGACAATGAAAAAATATTGTTCTATTGACGACAAACTGCATCACTAGCTGCTCTGAAAGATGCCATCCGCCAAAATATGTCTGCCATAACGCAAGAAATACTACTAAGTGCCGTGAATGGTGTGGTGCCTAATCTCACAGCGGATGGTGGACAGCACTTTGGACATTTGCTGTTGCACTAACTAACTGTAATTAATCTGACTTGTAAGTTGTCAACATTTATTCCTTTTTTAATCACCTTTTGGTGCAATAAAACACTATAGCGCCATTTGTTGGTCGCCAACAAAACTGTTGTTTTTTTTGTGGCCACACAAAACCCGGTTTATTTTCCATCCGTTTGGTGCAAACCGTATCTTTGTATCTTGATTCGTTTTCGAATTATTCATTTTTAAAGTTCGTCCAGACTTTTGGATCAACCGGTATATAACAAAAAAAGTTTTTTGTAATGTGATAGTTTATTTAGAAGGAGCGTAAAATTTGCATTACAAATTGCTATTTTTATATTTTATGTTATATCGTCACATACTTTCTCATATTTGGCTTCTGTTTTCAGATTTTATTCATTGTGGGAATGAATAAAACAGGAGTTATGTATCTTATAATATCACTATAATATGAGAATATTATATAATGTTCTCATATTTAAATTAATGTTCTCATATATATTTAAATTTTGCCGATTAAAAGGATGAAAAGAAATAAAGTCTACACCATCTATTTGCACATTTATTTACGAACGCGGATCTTTTTCTGCCAAAACTGTACTGTGAAAAAAATATATAAGCTTCACCTGAATGAATAGTTAGTCACTTTCTGAAATCTTAAACTAGTAATACTAGTAAATTCTAAACTAGTAATAGTACACATAGATGATCGAACTATGCGAATAGGGTAAACAACTAACATAAATGGACAAACAAGTTTAGAAATTCTAGTCTTTTTTTTTTTTTTTTTAAGGTGACGAAGCGGTATTGAATCGTTTCAGTAGTGAGGAATTCTCGCTTTATTTCGGAATGGTATAAACTAGAACACTGGTTACGAAAACTAACCTCTTGTGTTGTTAAAAAATTAGGCTTAAAGAACATATAACAGATATAAAACTTAAGAGGAAGGAAACCTCTCTATCCAGATTAAATCAAAAAGAGAACATTAACATACTTTTTAACGAGAGTAAATTAATATACAGATCTAATTATTATTTAAAATTATTCATAAGAGAATCAATTGAAATTTATTTTAAAAGTTCACATATTTGTAGCGATACAATATCATTTCGCATCCCAAATATATGGACTGAATGGACATACAATTTACACGATAATTATTTAACTAGACCACGGACGATATCCAAATTTAAATGCGCGTAATACATTTAATTTATTTTCAATAATTATTTATTCCGGTTTTCACGTTATTTGTAATTTTTATTTTCTATTTAAATTCTGAAGATGACTCGATTAATAAGAGTTGAAACATTTAAATATAATATTTTAATGTATTTTAAATGTTTTTATACAACGCCTTATAAGCAATATATTTATTTATAATATAGATTCATATTTTCTATTGTAGAGTATATATTATTAGTATTACGATATAGTTATTAATGGACTTAATCAAGACTTACTTGTGTTATTTTTCACATTTCTAACCTCTTGTATTCGTTCACATCTATTTACAGATTTATAAATAATTTTTGTGATATTTTAAATAAGATTGACAACAATGATATAAGAAAACTCTCTTGAATTCTAGTAGGACACTAAAAGGAAAGGAAAAATAAAAGGAAATCAGAATTTATAAAGATGACATGGAATTATTTTTTCTATAGCCACAATTAGATTCTAGATGTCAGAATTATGCTTTTTTTTCAGTGTTTGAAGGAATATTTCAACTTCAATACTAAGGTTGCAGAGTCACCTCCAAGTAGTTAATTGCTTGAAATGAGTTAATAACCCATATATGTGATAATAAGAAATATTTTTAGCTGTGTAAACTTTTCTGGCTTAAAAAATTAAACCGCTTCTAGATCGCAACTACACATAATGATTCGCCATCAACTTTTTAAAAATAATTAGTTCCATTCTAATTTAACGAGCTTTTGTTGTCCATAAGTGTAAATTTTCATCTCTACGTATAATTATAAGCAGCTGTTAAGGGATGAAAAAAAAAGTCAGTGGGCGCAAGTACATCTGCAGTCATATATTTCACGACTCTAGACTACACTACACTGTTAACCCTTTCCGGCGCACTACTCTTTAAAGTTGGAATTTAAAGAAAAAAAAATAGGCAATCTATTTAGGTCTAAAGGAGTACACAAGTATTGTTTTGTAAAGATTGCACAAACCGTTTTAATTATACAGCTGTTGCCGAAGTGTTAACCTCCCATAAGTAAAGCATTGATAAGCGCAGTGGGAAGAGCATTGCTGTGAAGCGCGTATTACAGTAAAACATTTTACCTATTATTTAAAAACAGTAGAGTTTGATCTCTGAGGTGCTGCCATCTAGAACTCATAAGAAAGATTTAAAGTAGCCATTAGAGTAGTTTTTGAAATATTCACGGAGTTTTCGTGTCTCTAAACAGGGGGAACTTTACTTTTCAGAAAAAATCGTAGAGCTGCTTTTGACAGCCTGTTTACAAATAACAGAATTGATGAGGATCTGAAGGCAGACATGGTGTTCGAGTTCTGGTCACATTTATTAACACATACCTCAGTATCGGACCCACCAGGCATGGATGGAGAATTCCGCGTGGATGAGGGTAGCTTTGACCCGGATGCTCTGATTTATCCTGCTGAGATCAGAGCAGTCAGAGCGACCGGAAGGTCTGCTGCTGGCCCTGACGGACTTACTGTCCGTGAGTTAGAAAGGATAAGTGTAAGAGCTAGGGCAAAGCTATTCTCTATCTTTTTGATTTTGAGGTGGGTTCCGGAGGTGATTGGGGACTCGCGCACCATGTTTTTGCCAAAGAAAGAATTCACCAATAGTCCGGCGCAATTGCGTCCGTTATCCATTGCTTCCACACTACTCAGGCAATTTCATAAAGTCTTAGTGAAACGACTTACTCCTTTTGCTGTACTTAGTGACTTTCAGTTTGGGTTTAGACCGGTCGATGGGGTTGCTAGGGGGATTGACCTTCTGGACTCCATCCTCCGGTCGGCCCAGGAAGATTTGAATCCCTTGGCTCTGGCGGTATTAGATATTGAAAAGGCTTTTGATTCAGTGTCTCATGCGGCGATCATGAGATGCTTAAGTGAATCTGGAGTCCCGACTTACTTGCTGGGCTATTTGAAGTATCTTTATAAATCGTCCAAAACTGTACTTTCGTTTAAATTTGAAAAAAGCTTGCCGGTCCATCCTGTTAAAGGGGTGCGTCAGGGTGATCCCCTGTCCCCCATTTTGTTTTTAATTGTTTTTAATAGTGTTTTAAATAAGTTGCCTTCTCACATTGGTTTTAAATTTAGGAATTTGCTAGTAAACAATATTGCATACGCAGATGATTTGCTGGTTATTGCTAATTCTGTTGCTGAACTTCAATTACTTCTGAACATTTTAAATAGTGCATTTCTGGATGTTGGGCTAAAGATTAATTTGGAGAAGTCGTTCACACTTGTATGGCTTAAAAATAAACGTACTAAGAAAATTATTTTTGATGAGGCTGCTAAGGTTAAAATTAACAATAGGTGTCTTCCATCTATTAAGGTTGACGAAACCTTTAAGTATTTAGGAGTTAACTACAGTACCTCTGGAGTCAAAAAATTTGATATGGAATTGTTGCATGCTGGGCTTAATACTTTGTTGAAGGCCCCGATGAAGCCGCAACAAAAATTATTTTGTCTTTCTACTTATCTTTTGCCGAAAGTCTATCATGGCCTCATTTTTTCTAAGTTGTCTGCTGGTTTACTAAATACTCTGGATGTTTCTGTACGGAAAGCCGTCAGGAAAATTCTGCACCTTCCCCATGACCTTCCAAAGGCTGCCTTCCATGCGAGGGTAGCTGATGGAGGTCTGGGGATTCCATCCCTTAGATTTAAAATTCCAATAATTGCTAGAAATAGACTTAAATTTCGTTCTGTTCCCTCTAATTTATTCAGGATTAACAATAGGAGAATGAATACCATCAATCAGGTAAATTATTATTGGCGAGATAGACTCAAAGAAAGTTGCGATGGTGCCGGAATGAGGGAAATGTCGCGGTTTCCATCGGCCCACTCGTGGGTACGCGACGGGACTTCCCTTATGTCTGGTGGCGATTTTATAAGGGCCATCCATCTCAGGTACGGTGTCCTTTTTAGTAAGGCTAGGGCCGCTCGAGGTAGAGCTGGCAAAGAGAAACTTTGTAGGCGTGGGTGTGGGGCAGTGGAAACACTGAACCACATCCTCCAGTCCTGTTATAGTACACATCAAGCTAGAGTCAATAGACATGATGCGCTGGTTTCTTACATTCATAAGGTGGCACAGGATCGTGGTAAAACAGTCAATCTAGAACCTAAGTTTAAAGTGGGTGAGAATGTCCTTAAACCTGACTTGGTTGTTTATGATCAAGATCGGGTGGTTGTTGTGGACGTTCAGATCATCACAGACCAGTTTCCGCTGGAGTCTGCACATGAGACCAAGGTTAGGAAATATCGTCCCTTAGATGATCAGTTGGCCGGTCTCCGACCCGGAGGTGCACAGTACTCCACCCTAACAGTTAACTGGAGGGGTGCGGTGTCGGAATCCTCTGGGAAGGAGCTGGTTGGACTTGGGATTCTTCGGAGGTCGGACTTCAGAGTGCTGATGGCTAGGTTGATGGTTGGGTCCTCGGCTATACACCGTAAATTCCAACGTATGACAAGTAGGTTTGCGCCTACTTTGAAGAAGGGCGTGGGCTGAGGCCTTCCCGCCGCGCGTTTTTGGGTAGCATACACACGGGTTGTGTAAAATGCGACCGGGGGTTGTGGTCGGAAAAAAAAAAAAAAAAAAAAAAAAAAAAAAAAAAAAAATGTTGCCGACCCGGCAACACTGCGCGTTAAGGGGTTAAAAAATTTTGCTGTACTTTGAACCGAATTTCGGTGCTCAATAGCTGCCACTGTAAGATGGTGAGATCTTGAACCAATATCTGGAGTTCCTGTTGAATCATAGTTCCTATAGTTGGAGCGAGGTTGAAATAGGAAGCTCCAAATGTTGGAACGAAATTTGACAAACTTATGGTGGCAACTATTGAGGACCAAAATTTGGTTCAAACTAGGACAAGATTTCTAATAGTGTATGTATAACGTCTGTTGAAAAGTTCTGTCCGATAATATTATTTAAATTTTCAATACGTGTTCATTTGAGGACTGTCTCTTTCCCTCATTGTATTTACATACGTGCTCTTTCAAATGAACAGAAACTTAATTGTCACGTCAATTTAGGGACGTGAGCGTGTAAATTTCCTTTTCGGTGAAGTATTTCGTACAAATTCGAATGACGGAAAGCTGTTACATAAGTGTAATCAAAATTTATAAATTTATTGAAAATTTCCGTGGAGGCAAACATGGAGAAGATAGTTACAAAAAAAGAACTAAAGCAGGGTGTTTTAAATTTTAATGATCACGCATTCTTAATTCGTTGAAAATAGTGTTAAGACCTAATAGAATATTTTTTTCACCATCAGAGATTGCAGAAAAACTTAGATGAACTCAAGAAATCATTTCGGACCCTATAAGAAAAGTATAAAAAATGTATACTTTCTTCACTTCCCAACTGCAGAGAATTTGAAGAATTTATCATTATAATTGTGGGAGCGACTCTTACTCCCACAGCCCGGCTGTTGTGAGTCCCATGTCCCATTATGTTGCCCGGCTGCTGTAGGTCCGATTCAGCTGGATGAAAGGCGTGACTGGGTTCTGACGCTTGGAACTGAAGTGAAGATAGCATTGGTAGAACGAGTGTTGTCGTTTGGAGAGAAGACGTGGAATGACGAATTCGGATATGATGGAACATTTAATTATGGTATTTTAGACGTCCGTAATTTCTTTGTAAATAGACTTCTGTAAATAATATTCTTTTTGTAAATATTTAATGATTAATACATATAAGTTCTAAAATTTTAACGGTGTCAGAATAGAATTTATGTCTCTCAGTTTACTTAGATTTCAAGAACTTCCATTTCTACGTAATCATTGTATCATTTTGTATGTCTTTAAAAGTATATAATATATTTATATGTAGCTACCTCCTGGGTCGTGTGCTTCGGGTCTGTGCCGCCGCCTTCTCGTCAACACTGCACAGGCGGCAATTAGAATGACGACTAGCACCACGGCTGAGCAGACAGCGGACGTGATCACAGCGACGCGACGCTGAAGCTCCATCGCTGAGGACTCGGCGATAATTGGAGGTAGTGGTATGACACCTAGAAGAGAAACAGTTGCAAAGGTAAAACTAGCATTAACCCATTCGGGTCTGGTGTACTATTTATAGTACATGTAATTTAATGGTGTATAATTTGGTTTTAAGAAATATTTTTGCTACTATTTAAAAATAATAATGTTAGTATTATGTCAATGCATTTACTACATGACTTCATTTATGTTAAGGTATTTAATTATAGCAAAAATAATAAATATTGGTTCATTTCTCTACACGCCATTTGCGGTTCTTTTATTTTAAGCATATATTTCATTTTTTAAATTTAAAATTAAAGTTACTTTCCGGAAATAATTGCGTCTAATAAAGCACAAAAAACATTAGAAATCTGTAATATAAGTTAAATCTTGTTGTAATACCATATTTTCTAAACGTCTCCAAAAATTCTTCCTTAGCTTACTATCATATGAATATGAATTGAATAGTACACAAAACAATAACATTCATTATCGTTTAGAGAGTTAAATGTTCGTTAAATACTAATTAATATATCCGTATAGCTTGGGTTCATGTTAATAAAGTAAAAGTAATTTTTTCTAAAAACTGAAAAAAAAAAACCAGACCCCGAAAGGGTTAATGTATGCTAGCGCTGTAACTAACAATATTTTGAAATGTATTTAAAAATGAGTTCTAAGATTTAAGCATTTTTTTAAGTTGTTGCTACAAGTTTCTTTCAATTATCTTACAAATTACTGATGAAAAATTTGATTTAAATTACTATATTCTTTAATAATGAGATAATGATTAACGAGTAAAATATTACTCAAAAATAGTTAATTACTTAAAATAGATCGACAAAATTCCAATAGATCAAAAATCTGGTATTTATGAAATCCCCATCACTTTATCTAATAATCTTAAAAAAGTCTACATCGGCATGACTACGCGGAAACTTTTAATTAGAATTAAAGAGCATCGCAGAGATATAGAACAATATAAAACAGAATATTGCCCTTGCTCGCTTCTACTTGGCGAACAAGGGTTGCCATATTAATTTTGAGGAGGCCAAAATCATAGTTCCACGCAATAATCCAATTCAAGGTAAAATAAGAGAATCCATCGAAATCATAGCACGAGAAAATAAACCATGTAATGATAATTTATATTACAATATACCAAAAATATAACATAACATCATAAAATCTTAAAATTTTTATTTCCTTGCAATATTTTAATTTTAATCACGTGTAAATGGCAACATTTTTAAAATTTTAATTCATTTAGATTTTAATTTAGTAGAAATATTATCTATCGATCAAGATGCAAACGTAGTCCTTCCATTTTCCTAAAGACACCCGCAGAAGACGGCGCGAAACGTTGAAAGTTTTATTTTATTTTAATATGTACAAATGTATATTAAAATTCCTGTTTTGTGCACCACTGAGCAATGTGTTATTATTAGTTAAATTTTATGGTGGAACTGTCCTATATATATTTATGAGTAAAATATTATTAGATTACGTTATAGCTTACTCTTTAATGTTGAAATTTGAGAATTTATAAAGTCTCGTAAGAGGGCGTCATCAACTTCCTTTAATTGAAATGTGAAGTGAACTGAAGAGAAAAATAATGTTTTGTTTTGGAGTCTGTGAAAAAGAATGGCGACCAGAGCGTTCGCTGTTTATGCTGTGTGATGAAATTAAAAGATACAGTCCAGAACGTTTATTATTTAAAACTGTGTTTAGTATGCTTTAATGAGTAAATTTTTTGTACAATTACTATATTCAAACAGTTTAAGTGTGGCCTTAAATTGCGCTTCAATTCGATTAAATATATATCTATAACATTATTAAAAGAACTGGATGATATTTTGAAAACTCTTTTCATTTGCATCTGTTAAAATGTTTGAAGTGTGATGAATTTTTCTGTTTTTAACTTCGATTTAGAATTTTATAAATATATTAATTACAGAAACATATTAAGCTAATTTTCGACAAACCTTATTTTATTCTTTATTATTGGATATTTATAGGTATAAGAAACGAACAATCCTTGCGACTGTCCGTCCGTCTTTCCCATATCGTTAAAAAATCAAGTTGTACTTCTTTGATCCCCGCGCTGTTACGGGCACTGGCTATCAGCTTGTACCAGTGCCCCGGAGTTACCCTTTCGGGTCTGGTGTACTATTAATAGTACATGTATTTTAATGGAATATAATTTTGTTTTAACCCCTTCAGGGGCGCAGTTTGTTCAGGGGCGCAGTTTGCAATCTGAACCGAACTGACACCAGTAATTTTTTATCACAATTTCGATCTGATTATATACGTGAAAAAGAGCTCTTGATTATTTTCAAATAAATTTGTTCATATATTGCGGTGTAAATCAATTATTTGAACATCTTTCGAGCAGAAAAACCTTGCCCCTGAAAGGGTTAAGAAGTACTTTTCTACTATTTACATGTGGTAATGTTACCATGTGTCTGTGCTTTTACTATATGACTCCATTTATGTTTAGGCATTTAGTAATAATAATAATTATTATTATTTGCTTAATTCTCTTTACATTGTTTCCAATTCTTTTATTTTAAACATATACTTCATTCAACATATTCATATTCTTTGACTTTAAAATAAAAGATGCTTTTCTGAAAAATAACGTGTAATAAACTAAAAAAAGTATTAGAAATTTGTAACATAAGATAAATTTTACTGTAATTCACTATTTTCTAAACATCTCCAAAAATTCTTCCTTAGCCTATTGTCATATGAATATGAACAGAATAATACGCAGAACAAAAACATTTTTGATTTTTCAGACAATGAAATATTCGTTAAACACTAATTAATCTAGATGGACAGCTGGTGTTGAGGTCCATGACGTAAAAGTAATTTTTTGTAAAAACCGAAAAAAATATTCGGACCCGAAAGGGTTAAGGTTCGTTATCGTTATAGAAAATGATATCGTGAAATATATTTCGAAATACACTTAAGGCTTTATGTGTTTTTTAAAAGTCGCAATTTAAAAGCTACAATTTTTATTTAATTATCTTGGAAATTACAATTATTTAGAATGAAAAGATTGTATTTTAATTATTGTTTAATTACACTCTTTGATAATGACAATATTATTAATATTAGAATTTCTAAATATTTTTTGAA
This sequence comes from Maratus speculifer, assembly GCA_964019185.1. NCBI lineage: Eukaryota > Metazoa > Arthropoda > Arachnida > Araneae > Salticidae > Maratus > Maratus speculifer. Next base: position 7,609,061 of record OZ025301.1, on the reverse strand, counting down.
AAGTGGGGCTTATATATGAAAATACAATTCAATTTAAATCAAAATATAAAAATATTAAAAAATAGGTTTAGATTTATAAATTACTTTTTAAATTTATATAAAAATTAAAGGCACGTAATTTTCTATTTTTTGTCGTCCGATTAAGATTATATAAATATAATAATATAAGAGAAAAATTAATTTTTCTTCTAAGTTATCCCTATCTTATTTTAGTCTTTATTATTGCATATTTATTAGGATGAGCGAAGCGAATCCTCTACTAGTCCACTCAAATGACACTTTGTCGTACACTTTACAAAAAAACTATACAGTATTTTCACTTAAAATTAAACACAAATATAAATTATGATCTGTAGATTTGCAGAATATTATTTTTTTTACAGAAATACTTTTCAAAAAATTATTATTTTAATTAATTTATTTTACATGCATTTCCAATGCGGACGCATTTTAGCAAATAAATAAAAAATGTAACGCGTATATTTTCAGAAAAAAAATATAAATCATGGAGTAAATAATTATAGATAGAATCATGATTAATTTAATAAATGAAATATGTTTTCATCACTCCGCAAAATCGTTTGCACAGATGACATTTAAACATTTTAAAAGAATTGTATTATGGAATTTTTTTTTTTTTTTTTTAGTAAAGTGGCAACAAAAGAATTGTAAGCAAATAAAATTAATTTTTAAATTTGCCATATAAATGAAAAATTAAAAGAACTGCTTAAAGTTGTTGCCTCGATTCAAGCTCTTTATAAATGTACTAAAGCAAAGTTGGCCGATTCAGAAACTATAAATGGACTTTAAATCCAAATGATAAAGTAAGAAATGATTAAAGTAATGTTACGTTCTTATTTGTGGACCGAAAAAGGTTTAGTGAACGGTACTTTAGACTTTGTTGCGCGTATTAAAGAAAATCACAAGCCATCAGACCAGATACCGCGAATAATCATGGATAAATTTGAATACTGCAGTAATTTAACTTATAAGAATTGGTATGTACCAATTCCCCCAATAATTAAATTCTGGAAAAATGGAAGCATAAATTGCACAATAAAACAATTTCCTTTGCAATCAGTTTTTGCAGTTATAATTCATAAATCTCAAGGTTTGACATCAGATAAAGCAGTAGTAGATATTGGGGATAAAGAGACACCAGTTTGCTTAACGCACGTAGCGTTGTCGAGAGTGAAATTCCTTCAAGGTTTATCATTTAATAGAAAATTTCCTTGCGAGAGATTCTACAATATAAAAAATTTTCATATGCTGGTATGCAGAAAAAAAGAAGAAATTAGAATAAAAAAAATTACATTTAATAGTACTTAGTATCAACGAGAGTAGATTTTAATGTTTTTCCAAATATTTTGTTTGAATGTATTATTCTAAGATTGCTATCAAAGATTATTTGATGTGAATTACAAAGATTGAAAACATACCTATTTCAAATAATTTCAGATAACTCCAGAGGCTATTGGGAAATGTAAAAACATCTTTAAAACTTTTGATTAAAAATTAAAAAAATATTTTGTAAAATTTTGCTTCGAAAATATTTTTATTTATACCAGTCTTATATCACAGATAAAAAATTCCCAGGAAATTCTTAATTATTTGGCTGAATTTACATTTCTAAAATTTAAATACGCCAAAACATAAGATAAAGTTTTTGCTTAATAAAGATGCAAAAATAATATAAAATAATAATGTTATTTTCAAATATTTATCTTATGAAATAATGCTTCGCGAATCCAAACAAAGCACGGCTTTTGCTAGTAGAGATAAGAAATGAACAAACCTTGTGACTTTCCCGCCTCTGCCCTCCTGGTTAAAAAATCAAATTCCACTTCTTTGCTCCCTGCGCTGTTACGGGCACTGGCTATGAGCTTGTACCAATGTCCCGGATTGAGGCCCGTGATGAACGCTTTTGGCCTGTGGTTTGGAACGGGAATTTCGGTCCACTTCTGTTCCGTCTGAGCTTTGTACCTGAGGCCATAGTGTGTGATGGGACATCCACCGTCGTCCCAAGCTGAGAGGTAAACTGTAGCGGACGATGCATTGATCAAAAGAAATTTGTCTTTGCTCGGAGCAATGGGGGCTGAAAAGTAAAAATTCGTTGAGTAAGATATTATTACATTTTAACTGAAAAAGTTAGGAATTAAGAAATTTCTCAGATAGTTGATAAAAGTGAAATATGTATTTTATCCAGTACATGTAAGACCTGACTAGCAAAAAGTTTTGTTTTTAGATTCCATTCAACGGCGTGCGATAAGAAAATTGCGCCCGGGGCGAAGTTTCAATTCACCCCCTCCCCTCTCCATCACCATTTCTCTTTGTGACAAATATCACAAAATTGGAAAGTGTAAAAACAGAAATAAATTTTATTGAAAGATGTTTGTCAATTATTTTGAAACTTTAAAAGGTTTCATTTTAACAACTAAATAATATAAAAGATCATTGTACTTATATTTAAGCAAAGTGGATCTAGAAAACATATATGTAGAAAAAATGTATGTAACAGTATTGTAACTCTTTTTGGTTTCCAAGAAAGAAGCAACATGCTATTTTGAGAATGTATGTTTTTTTTTTCAGAAAAAATGCTAATATGTTACTTGCATAACTATTTGCAAAAAAAAATTGACGATGGTAATATAAATTTGGCTCTCTCTCAGTGCCCCCTGCTTCGCACGGCTCTGGTTCTATTCGTCTGTTTCTCTTATTAAACCTTACGAATCAATCTTCAAAATCCTTATAATTACCAGCATTTCTTTTATGTTACTTTATTTTATTTATTTGCGCGCACATGTTTTTTTACAAGACACGTAGATTTTATTATAACACATTGTATTGACATACGAAGTAAAATCCGCTGTGTTACCATACCATGAAATAAACCAATCAATTGATACACTTGCGAAAATGTACCGAGATTTTAAACAGAAAATTCCATTATTTTAAAAAGTATAAAATTAATGTCGTTGTTAATGGTGACAAAAAGAATAAAAATGATGTAAAAAAAAGAAACGAAAACGAAAATTGAACTACACGTTCATGTTATACCTCTTCCATCGGTATCCACTGAAAGTATTTGACTCCTATCTCCTTTTCCTCCAGACGTAAACGGTATGAGGTAGATTTGGTAGGTGTTCCCACACTTGAGGTTCTCAAAATTGTAGGTGTAAATGTCCGGCGGTAAGGTAGCTTCTTTCCACTCGCCATTTTCTTCTCGGATGTAAGCCAGAAAACCTGAAGAAAAACAAAATGCATATTTGCAAGATGACACTCTAAAACAGAAACATTTTTATAGAACATTTCCGATGCTGCTGAGAGTCTAACTTTGATAATCACACATTTTAATTATTTTAATATAGGTTGTTGGGCAGAGACTCTTTAGCCTCAGGTTTAATGGATCTTATACAACGTTCCTTAGTTCTTGGAAAACAGGGGGATCTAATATTATGACACGACTTAAATACTTAATTTGAAAATAAAGGTTACAGTTGATCGTACCTCATTTGGTATAGCTTTAGTTCGCTGACCAGATGAGCCCGCTATCGACTCCCCGTAGAACTACACTTTTTATCTCATTTTTCCTTTTGTAAGTATACATATAATTTGAAAATCTTGATATCGTATCCTAATCACAACTTTAGTATACTTAAACATTAATTTAGCATTTCTGATTTTTTTTTTAAATATTTCTCATTACTTAAATAGATTTTTTTAATATAAAATTTGTCTTTCTTCCAAAACCTGTTAATTACAAACTCGTTACGAAAACTGTTAAGACGCAATCTATTTATGATAAAATAAAATATATTCAAATATATTAAAAGTAAAACCAGGAAGAAACCGAAAGCAAATTCATTCAAAATCAAGTAAATTACGTATTACAAAATTTAAAAATCTTTAATATGCAAAAATTGATTATAATTTAAGCCTTATGCGGATTTTTAATGTAATTATGCACTTAATTCTTGAAAAACAGAGAAATATTATCATCATATTGATTTTCCTTCTTAAAGCACTACATAAATGGTGTTTCTTTAAAATTACGAATTGATACAGTTGTTCAATGCATAAAGAATGTATCAAATCTTCGTAGATCCATAAATAATGTACGGAATGAATTTTAAAACTGATTTGATGGAAACTAAAGTTTTGGATCGATTTATGATGTTTTATCCAACTATTTAGTCACAAGTAAAAAAAATAAATAAGTTAAAATAAAATTGAGATGTAATATTACAATTTTTATTTGACTATTCGATTTTTTAAACATAATTACAAGTTTTTATATAGGGGGAACTGGGGTACATTGATACAGTTTTTTTCTAAGATTTTTTTTGGTGTCAACAAAGGAGAAAATTCAAGTTTTTTTTCCATGAGGTGATAGCAAAACTTGTGTAGTATGTTATAAAAATGTACAATCATTGTTTTATATAGTATTTTTGCATGTAATTTTAAAAAAATCAAAAAAAGTCATTTGTATCAATGTGCCCCATCCCCGGGGCAGATTGATACGTTTAAGAAAAATGACGACAAAATAATACCAATGCATATTTTTCATAAAAAATGAGTTAGAAAACCATTTTATATTTATTTATAAAAATTCAAATCACCCACAATTTATTTTTAAGCAATATTAAAGCAATAAAAATTAAATATATTATGACCTGATGTTCTGGCTGTTTCTTGTCTGATTGTTGGCTGTGGTAACTTTGTCATATCTAGCACTTCAACCCCAGCATTATCTTCTTTCTTATGAAAGATGAACAAATTACCAGTTTTTAGCTCACAGGCTATCATAGCCTGAGAGCTTATGTGCCCGTCCGTTCTGTATGTATGTGCGTATGTGCGTAACGCGATAACTCATGATAAAAATATCGGATCCACTTGAAATTTTGTATATAGGTATATCCTGACAAGGCGCTTCCCTGATTAGTTTTTGGAGTTCATTCGATATGTATAAGAGGGGGAACGGGGGGCTCATGCCCCCCGTTAGTTGATATAAATGGGATTTTCATGCAGAATTAAGTTTTCAAAATTTAGATTAGGATCATTCTGATGAGGCGATTCCGTGACTGTTATTAGGTGTTCATTGAATAAGTATAAATAGGGGGAACAGGGGTTCTAATCCCCCCCCCCCCGTTAGTTGATATAAATGGGATTTTCATGCAGAATTAAGTTTTCGTTCAAAATTTAGATTAGGATCATTCTGATGAGGCGATTCCGTGACTGTTATTAGGTGTTCATTGAATAAGTATAAATAGGGGGAACAGGGGTTCTAATCCCCCCCCCCGTTAGTTGATATAAATGGGATTTTCATGCAGAATTAAGTTTTGGTTCAAAATTTAGATTAGGATCATTCTGATGAGGCGATTCCGTGACTGTTATTAGGTGTTCATTGAATAAGTATAAATAGGGGGAACAGGGGTTCTAATGCCCCCCCCCCGTTAGTTGATATAAATGGGATTTTCATGCAGAATTAAGTTTTCGTTCAAAATTTAGATTAGGATCATTCTGATGAGGCGATTCCGTGACTGTTATTAGGTGTTCATTGAATAAGTATAAATAGGGGGAACAGGGGTTCTAATGCCCCCCCCCGTTAGTTGATATAAATGGGATTTTCATGCAGAATTAAGTTTTCGTTCAAAATTTAGATTAGGATCATTCTGATGAGGCGATTCCGTGACTGCTATTAAGTGTTCATTGAATAACTATAAATAGGGGCAATAGGGGTTCTAATGCCCCCCCCCTCTTAATGCCCTCTTAATTTATATAAATAGGTTTTTCAAGCAGAATTTTCAGATTTCGTTCAAATCTCTGAATAGTTTTGGAAGTTTAATGGTTAAGTATAAAAGAAGGGGATAACTCCTTTTAAATTATATAAATGCTAAATGGGTTTTTATTAAGAAATATCTAATTTGCTCTGAATTTTGGATATAGATTTTTTATATGATAAAGCATGTCTTTGATAGTATAGGAGATTCAATGATTAAGTATAAAAAAAAGAGGAAAGGGGAGAGCTGTTTCCCCTTCTTAATTTTTTTTTCGAACGGAATTAACCCTTGAAAATATAAGGCTTTAATGTACAATTAGTATTTGTAGCCTGTGAGCTCAATGCCATCAGTTTAACTGGGCAGTATTCTTTATTCTGTTTATAAATAGGTTCATAAACAGAAAATAAAGGATAATTATAATAAAAATTCTGTTTATAATATAAGTATCGTTTTCTGTTCTGCAGTTTGTTTCTCTTATTTAACATTTCTCATGTCGAAAATACTTTTTTCTCTGGAGAATCGATATAAATTCGAGATTTGCCAGAATGCCGTCCTTTTCTTTTATTAGTTCTACTAGCACTAGATGCTGGGTAAGTTCCTACGTCTTCTGTTTTCAGAAATACTATAAAATGTTCTAATATAAAGAAATTAGAGCTATTTCACTTCAATAAAAACTAATATTAGAAATTTTTCGTGAAAAAAAGGTTGGATTAAGGAGTGTATGGTAAAAAAAAAAATAAAAGATAATGAAAATATGAACTATTAAAGGATTTAGGCTGTATCAATGTGCCCCGTCATAAACTGTATCAATGTGCCCCATACAGCGATTTTGAATAAAATGAGTCTCAAATCCAACACTTCACAATATATCTAACAATAAATAATGAGGAACTGATAAAGAGTAGCTGTACTTACCAGGGAGAGTATTCATTTTGGTTGAAAATTCTGGAACAGTTGTATAATAGCATTTCAATTGTACAACTCAAATTTACTTTTGAACAATAAAAACAATAAATCACCCGTCCCATTTCATCAAACTGCTGAATCATTCCAAGATTTTCTGTATGTAGTTGAATACACTAGCATCACCTTTTGGAGCTGTTGTGAAACTTCCTGTAATGACCCTGTGAGCGGTAGAGGGGGTGTATCAATGTGGCCCATGTATCAATGTACCCCAGTTCCCCCTAATAAATAAAAAGTGAGATAAAAAAAAATGTAGCGCTACCGAGCATCGATCCCTTGCCCTCTGGTCAGAGAAATAAAGCTGTACCAATTGAGCTACGATCACCCATGAACTGTTATTTACAAAGTAACTATTTATGTCGTGTTATAATACTAGATCTCCCTGTTTTTCACGAACTTAGGGGCGTTGTATTAAATCCATTGAACTTTAGGATAAGGGGTCTCTGCCCTACAACATATATTAAAATAATCCAAAATCTGTGATTATCAAAGTTAGCCATCTTCTTGTTAGACAGAGAATAAGACAAAACCAGTTACTTTAAGTTAATAACTAACTTTTTATACTTCAAGTGAGATGAGATCCTATGAGTAGTTTCGAATTGCATAAAAAGTGTTCAGGTTAAAACTCGGTTGTTTTTCTCTGTAGTCGCCAATGCTCTGCCAACTGAACTACTCAGGTAACATGCGATTTGCGCACAATTCATCCAAATACCTTACTGATTATGATTCATGGTGTCATATTTACAATTCTTTATGTATTGAACAATTACCAATAGAAAAAATCCCTGTCTGCTTGGCCTATAGGCGGAAGTAGATTTCGAAGAATAACAAAAAATAAATTTAATTACAGATAAACCCAGTTTAACAACTTTATTTGTACTCTTTTGAAAAATTTTCAATTTCATTTTTCTGTAAGGACTGGTTTTATCAGAATCATCTTAAGCTAAATTCGGATCAAATACCCATTTTGACAACATATTTTGAAATAATTCCGATTTTATTAATGAAAATCGACTAATATGGCACATTATATAGATCCTAAATAACAAGACTGTCAATTGAATGCGTTTGAGAACAAAATTGAATTTAAAAATGAGTTATAAAATAACCAATTTTGAATACAACCTCAATTCTTAATCATGATAGCTTCGGGAAATTTTGCGCGAAGTGCCCACTTTGACAACATTTTTAATAATATATTCAGCCTTTATCAAAAAACTGACCAATACGGGACATTATACAGCTCCTGTATAAGAGAACCTGTAAATTGGATGCGTTTAAGAGCAAAAATGAATTTAAAAATGAGTCAGAAAAAACGCAATTTGTTATTTCAATGCTTCCTCAAATTTTCAATCACGATAACTTCTCGAAATTCTGTTCAAAATACCCTTTTTGGCAGCCTTTTTTGAAATATATTCTGTCTTTATCAAAATATCGACCAATGCGTCATATTATACAGTTCCAAAATAAGAGGACTTGTAAATTGGATGCGTTTGAGAGTAAAAATAGATTTAAAAATGAGTCAGAAAAAACGCAATTTGTTATTTGAATACTTCCTCAAATTTCCTATCACGGTCACTTCGGGAAATTCTGTTCAAAATGCACTTTTTGGCAGCCTTTTTTGAAATATATTGTGTCTTTATCAAAAAACTGGCCAATGTTTCATATTATACAGTTCCTAAATAAGAGGATCTGCCATTTTGATGCGCTTAAAACAAAAAATAAATTTAAAAAACGATTCAGAATGTAAGCAGATTGGATTAGAGGTTTTTTCTCCAATTTCAATTTTTGTTTAATTTATTTTTTCTATACGAATTGGTCCTATGAAAAACTTGTCAATATAAAAGGTGTAGATATTATTGAGAAGATGTAAAATAAATTTAATTGGATTAACTTAATAAATTTAGTTGGATTAAGAATTGACAAAGTTATGGGTTTTTTTCTTTTTCCAAAGCCCTTTTTTATTTTCGTTTTTCATTTTTTTTACCGGTAACAGTTAGTCCTATCAAAAACTTCAAATACAAAAGTTTTAGATAATTTTGAGAATATTTACAAAACATTTAGACGGATTTGATATCTGGAGAATTGACAAAGTTATGATTTTTTTTCTAGCAAAAACCCTATTTTTTTCGCCCCTTGAGCCCATTTTTAACTTTATCAAACATCTGTCATGCATAAACTTTTGGCCCATTATTTAGAAGTAATATAAACTTTAAACTGATTCGATATCTTTTTTCATTAAGAAGTTATGGGTTTTTTCTGTTTTCACAAAAAACGCCCCCCATTTCAACTCCCTTGGTCCGATTTCGCCCATTAACGAACTTAGCCGAGATTTTATCCCCTTTAATCTTATGTACCACTTTGGTGGAGATTGGTGAAGAATTATAGAAGTTATCGTATCCATAAAAAAGTGATATATATATATATATATATATATATATATATATATATATATATATATATATATATATATATATATATATGTATGTATATATATATATATATATATATATAGATAGATAGATAGATAGATATAGATAGATAGATAGATAGATATAAACTGGTGCGAATGCAATAGGTATTTCATACGAAATCTACCTAAAATTGCTGGAAATAGAATTACAGATGGAAAAGAATTGGCCTTTTCATTCTAAAATTCATGCTTCGATGGAAAATTATATCTCGTTGTATATATATTAACAAGTTTTAATAATTGTGATATTATTTATCAAGTAAGATGAGATCATTACACACTTTTTAGTTTTTTAATGTTTCATTCTTGCAGTTTCACAACCGTTTGGTCTATTTTGGCAAGCGGTTATTCGCGCATCATTAATTACATTATTGTTTATTTAACTCCTATATAATTGTGCGAGTGAGAGAGAATATTTTATAATTTAAGATCTGTGATGGGTTAGCGAAACAGTGTCTAAAAATTAATGTATTAATTTAAAATGAAATTCTAAAAACAAAATATTATAGTATAATCGGTCACAAAAAAATTTACAAATTCAAGCCTATAACGAGACGGATTAAAATTCGATTGAAAAATTCAAATTTTACATACAAAAACAAAATTAAGTGTATTAAAACAGTGTAAAAATCAATTTTTGAGACATGAATTTACAACTACAAATTGTACTTCATTATATGTCTTTATAGAAATATTTAAAAAATATCTTAAATGGCCTATTTTAAAAGACTTTTAATATTTTTCTCATCAGTTGCTATGACTCGTTCTGTCAAAGAAATTCAATTAATCAAATTTAAAATACAACATATTGGGTTAAAAGAAGTAATAATATAATAGTATTAAATTATTTTATAATCTTCTAAAAATATCATATGTATATATTGTTTTTATAGCTTAAAATACTTCTCAACTTATGAAACTATTATTTTCTAGTAGATTGTCTTTATTATTTTACGTGTTAATTATGGATATTTTCTTTCCCTGTTTACACTGTAAGAAGGTTATGCAGTATTACTCCATAAACTTGATGATAATCTTGCTGCTGCCATTTTATTGAATAATTTAACCGACGTAACTGGCGTCATCTCACACTAATGTTATAATATACACTACTGTGCGAATTAATTGGGACAAAGAGGTTTTTTAAGAAAATTGTTCCTTTCTCGGGGATTTTCTGCCTCAAACCGGTTTCAACTGTATTTTCTCACAACGCGCCACTGCTCTTGACTAGTCTAAACCGTTTTGATCACGTGATCATGACAGGTCGAAAATATTTCCCTTCAGTTGCGCTTCAATTGCTGTAAGGAGTGGTCAATTGTGTGAATTGTTTGCTTCGAATGCGCATATAAAAATGGATATCACTCCCAGGAAAAGGACAAGAATTGTTACCCTTAGACAGCATACCTTTATGACTGTGAGGAATATTGCTGCAGCTGTTAGAGTTGACAAATCCAGTGTTTCTAGGATTATTACTCAGCAAAAGAATTTTTGGGACATTGTCTCCAAAACGAAAGGGTAAATGTGGACGCAAACGCAAGACCACACCTCGAACAGACAAATTTCTTGTACAAAATAGTAAAATGCATCCTCGCAAAACAAGTACAGATCTTCAGCGAGAATTATTAGCTACTGGTGTGAGAGTGGATTCATCGACAGTTCGACGAAGGCTTATTGAAGCTGGGAGATTTGCAAGAAAACCAATCAAAAAACAGTTATTAACCCGTGCAATGAAGAAAAAAGTTTGGATTGGGCCAGGAAATATCAATCCTGTACTGCACAAGACTGGAAAAATGTTGTATTCAGCGACGAAACGCATTTTTTTGTACAAGGGTTTCAACCAAGATTTGTCAGGCGAACTGATGGAGAACCCATCAGGGAACAGCATCTTTCACAAACAGTTAAGCACCCTCAGAAACAGATGTATTGGGGTCATTTTACTTCTGGAGGACCTGGCAGCTTAGAACCAGTTGAAGGAATCATGAACTCTAAAAAATACATCTCTGTAAAAGAAAGAAAAATTGTGCCTATGATGCAAACGTTCGCGGGTGATGTCGGTATCTTTCAACAAGATCTTGCACCATGCCATACTTCTAAGCTAACAAACAAATTTTTTCAAGAACAGAAATTAACGATTTTGGATTGGCTTAGTAATTCTCCGGATTTAAATCCCATCGAAAATTTGTGGAGCATTGTAAAGAGACGTGTGAGTAAAATGGACTGCTCAACAAAGAAAAGAATGATTGAGAATGTTATCAAAGTTTGGTTTCGTGATGACGAGATCAAAAATATATGTTCTAATTTAGTGGAATCCATGCCAAAACGTGTACAGGATCTCATTCAAGCTAGAGGAGGACATGTTTCGTATTAGATTGCTATACAAAGCATGTAAGTTAACCTATACAAATTAAACAACATTTGTAAAAAATTTTATGTTTGTCCCAATTAATTCGCACAGTAGTGTAACAGCAGTTATATCAACTTGAATTACACCATTTTACAAGTTAAATTACTTTATAAAATTGGAGGTAACATGTTGCCACCAATTACATAGAATTACAGGTACTACCCGTAAAGCATGGTGTCGTCACTGCAACATCGTTGTGAAGTCACATTGTGACTTTGTGACCATCGATTGTCGATGTGACGTCACGTGCCGTCGATGTGAAGTCAGTGACTAAAATGTGAAGTCGTTATGGCCGTTTTAGAGCTCATTTGTGACGTTACATTTTGAAGTCACGGTGTGACAAGTTTGTGAAATATGTGTCATTTGTGAATAATTTGACATTAACATTGTGACGAAACTGTGACAAAAGTGACGATATTTAAATTGCTAGAAACATGTTTTTAAAAGTGAATAACATGCTTTGAAGGATATTTATAAATTTCTAAAGATTTTTAAGAAAGTCACATTTCAGTCACAATGTGACGTCAGAGTGGTGGCATTTTGGTCACAGATGTGATATGACTCACAGTGACGTCGCTGGGCCGTCACTGTGACCATGCATGCTATTAGGTTACTAGGTTATCCCATCGACCAAAAAAATTATCGCCAAACTATAAGATTAAATGCCAAGAATGGATGATCGGGAATGTCATATTCAATGACATTAAATACGATTCACGTGTTTAAAATGTCATTAAGTGATTTTTATTTCGACTTTTTATTTGTATTTTTATTAATATTCCACTAATTATTTGTTTTTTCGTTTTTTAAAATAAAAAGTATGTCAATATGTATAATTTGGCTATTAGCTTAGCGATTTGTGTAATTTGGCAAAATTGGTCAACGGGATAATAGAGTAGTACCGAATAACACCGAATTACATAATTATTTTATAATTTATCAAAGATATATCGTGTGAAATAAGCATAAACAGTCTCGGTATCATAACGCACCTTCCACGTTTTCTCTGCTCTCCCAGGCAATCTGAATGGAGCTGGTCGTCGTTTTCTTCACTTCGATCTCGGGACTCTTCGGTGGATCTGCAATGCACAAAAACCCTATACTTTATATATGTTATAATTTTTAAAAAATGTCTCTGTTTCAAAAAGTTTTTTGAAAACTTTTACTTTTACCGTATTTACTCGTGTATAACATGCACTTAAAAAAAAAAAAATAGAGTCACACTTCTAGGTGCGCGTTATACACGGAATATATTTTTTACTGGTGGATGTAATCACACGATACATATATGAATCAAGAAATGTATTTAAGGAAGAAACAATCGCTCGAAAAATCTTACTTAAGAGTCCACAATAGTCACAGAAAAATTACTCAAAAAGACCCGGATGACCATGTAAAGTCTATGGGAGCGTTCTTTTCTAATATCTCGCTCAAATTTTAATATTTTTGCATGATTTTTTTGCACAAGATAGCTGAGGGCAATCCACAACCGGGCTAGTTTTTACTTTTTCGATTTTGGTTACATATTTTTTATATTACGATAGTTTCAGTTTCAGAACCGGTTTAAACCGGTTTCGAAAGTTAAAGTAATTTTTTAAAGAAAATCTGAAACAAAAATTGAAAAAGTAAAAACTAGCCCGGTTCTTTTTGTGTAATTTTTCTGTGACTATTGTGGGCTCTTAAGAGCACGCACTAGTCACGTGGTAAAAGCCGAGCGCTAATATAAAGTCTATAGGGGCGTTCTTTTCTAATATCTCGTTCAAATTTTAATATTTTTACATGATTTTTTTGCATAGGATAGTTTAGGACGATCTACAACCGGCCTTGTTTTTACTTTTTCGATTTTGCTCATATATTTTTTTATATTATGATAGTTTCAATTTCAGAACCGGTTTAAACCGATTTTGAAAGTTAAAATAATTTTTTTAAAAAAATCTGAAACCAAAATTGAAAAAATAAAAACTAGGCCGGTTGTGGATCATCCTCAACTATCCTATGCAAAAAAATCATGTAAAAATATTAAAATTTGAACGAGATATTAGAAAAGAACGCTCCCATAGACTTTACATTATCATCCGGGTCTTTTTGAGTACTTTTTCTGTGACTATTGTGGGCTCTTAATTGAAGTTTCACTGTATCTTTATTTCACTTTTTGCACTTTTTTGTACATTGGCATTATATAAACGCTATTTAGATATTCTCACTTCCGTCACTGACTCCTACCCCCCCCCCCCCCTCCATCATTTACTACCTACCCGAAGTCTAAAAATGTATTTTCGCCCTGATTTTGGCCTGATGTGATGTTTTTTTTTCAACTTTCTTTACTGAAATTCATTTAATCATTTTTTCATTTGCATATCGCGTTATACACGGGATTTTAATAAAAAATCGCCATTTTTTCTTGTTAAGTACGGGGTGCGCTTTATACAGGAGTAAGGTAAATATAACACATTTTCAGTTTTTTACACAGTCGAAGAAACATGGACTTCTAATAGCATATCCGTTGATAACGATGGCACTAACAACGACATTAAAAATTACTTGGTTTTTAACACTTTTTTAAAATAGAATTTTAAACATTTCCAAATTTAAATTTTTCACCGCTGATTTTTTTTCAAATGTAATTCGGTTTAAAACTATATCTTAATTTACTAATTTTTTAAGAAATTTAAAATATTTTTCAAGCGTAGAGGAAAAATAAATAAAATAGTAAAAATTATTAAAAAAAATTAATAATAATTCAACATTTATAAAATATAATAATAAAATATTTAAATTTCTATTAAAACATTATGAAAACAGTATAAACATTTCAACATTTACGCAGTATACTCCGAAATTTGATCAATTTTAAATTAGATTCTACAAACAACATGTAACTACATCGGTGCCTTTCACGAATTCCACACAATTTAGTGTATTAGTTCTTCAGTTCGTGCGGTCAGAAAGTTTATGTAAATACATACAAAAAGAGAGATGGACATTATCCGAAGATAGCCAAATCAATCTATCGAATAATCAGATAATCAATTTAAAAATATTCAATTCAGGAAATTCCAAATGGTGTAAGTCTATCAAAAACCGGAAGTCAAATATTGTCATGGCAATTTTTTATTGCAATTCTATAAGTATTTTCATTTTAAGCACAAAATATATGATAATTTCTTTACTTTTCTTTAATTGCGTTACTTAAACTGAGAGGGAGTGTCCTTTGTGATAAAGGCACTTTAGCATTTTAGTGAGATAGTGACGTCAATGTTTTAACACGTGTAGTGTGAAAGCGACCTCTATCCTTTATTGAGCTTTAACTTTCCAGAGCGCGTGTGTCGCCCTCGGTTCTACAGTTAGTCGCGGTTAGGAGTAATATGCAAATTCATAGCGCCATCTTCAGTTTGCAAAATATAAAAGCTTTGAGTTGGAGTGTGTGTGGTGGCGAAAGCCAGCCAGGTGAATTGGATTGCGCTATAGCGAGTTAGATTATTAGCTTCCAGTGAATTAGATTGTGTTTTAGAGTGAGCTAGCCAGCATTGTGAGCCGAGTTATCGGGTGCGCAGCTACCCAAGAAGAGTGCCGGTGGTAAAAAATAGTTTAATACGTTGAATATTTTGAGTAATAAAGAGTGTTTGCAGACACGGGCTGTCTTTTTTAGAGATTTATTCTAGCGTTTAGCCGAAGTCTGAACGAGAAGCTGGTGTGAGGTGCCCCGACTGAGTTTAAGCCGAGGTTGTGAGTATAGTTTCGACTTAATATCTTTGTATTGTGATTAGTTATTGAAATTCTCGAATTGACGTTCCACTTTCCCCAAGTCCTAGAGGTTCAAATAAACTGTTGATTTTATCTCATACTTAGAAATATGTCTTCATTTTATCAACATAACTAGTTACAAAATTAATAAAAAATTGTAATTTCACAAATTACAATGACTTTTTGGAAAATGATATTTTCAAAGATAAAAATTTTAAAGAGAGTTATAAATAAATTCTATATTTAAATTAATAATGATAATAAACATAATTTTTATGCTGATCATAACGGGTCATATATTACGTGCGCCATGCTTAAAACATTAATATTCCAAAATCAATAATTTAAAAAAAATACCAAAAAAAAAAAAGTTTATAGATATACAATTTAGCTGTTTAAAATGTGCATTTTTATTGGATGGAGTTGATCAGACTGACTTCTGAACGCATCATATTAAATGCGACATGGGCTTAGCATTAATATTCTTGGACCCATCATAGATTAATTTTAAATGAAATTTCAGTTTTACAATTTTCGGAACTGCAAATTTTTAAACTTCTAAACATCGCACATTTTAATTTTTTACACCGTTGAGTAAGGAAAAAAATGCAGTTTTAAATTTTTTTAAAATTCATTTAAAACTGCATTTTTTTAAAAAATCACAACACAAAAATCACAATTTATTTACAAATTATAGATATCTTTTAAATTTTAATTGCTCTTTTGGTCATCGTGGCAACAGAAGTATTCCATTTTTGGTCACTAAATATGGACCCATGAGAAAACGAATAAAATAAAAAACAGAAGTATTCCATTTTTGGACATTAAACATGGTCCAATCAGGAAACGAATAAAATAAAATAAATTGCGAATTGGTACTTACATATAAACGCCACTGCAGAAAAAGTTGCGCTAATGCGCCAATAAAGAGCAATCTTCTTGGCTCCGCTCATGCTTTTTTGTGCTTTTTTTAACATTTCAACGTCATTTTCTGCTTTAGAGCATTTTTAGAGTTTTATTTGCTTAACATTTGATGCCATTTTTTGTGCGCTTGCGAACAACAAAATTGCTCTTTATTGGCGCATTAGCACAACTTCTGCTGCGGTGGCGTTAATACGTAAGTACCGCGGAATTAAACCAATAAAAAGATTCAGATATGCTTCAGATTTTCCAGTTCTCTATCGAGGACAACAACTATTTTCCAAATAGTTTAAAATATATTTTCAACTTAGTTTTGTTAAGTAATAGAATTATTTCAGAGTCATACCGAATTTGAGCGTCTGTGCAATGACTTCGTCCGAATGAGGTCCCGGCCCTTTCTCGTTGAAGGCCTGAACCTTGATGCTGTATGAGGTGGAACTCAAGAGGTTCGTCAACAAGCACTCGTTATCAAACTCCTCGTCGATCTTGAGCGTCTTGAAGAGGTATTGGCCGCCTGCCTGAGTGGCTTTGTAACCGACGTAATATCCGGTGATAGATCCGCCATTTTCGTCCGCATTATCTGGAGGCTATTAAAAGAAAAAGTTTTCAATGAGATGTTTGAACCTGCCATTTCTAAAATTTCAAGAATTCAATCTTTATTTTCAAAACGCACTTTTTTTAATCGTATTCTTGACAATACGATCACATGTGTAGATGAAAATATATGTAGGGGTTTATTTATCCGTCGCACATTGTAATCAGTTACTGCCAAAACACCATTAGTCTTTGAAAATACCAAATTTAGTCAACATAATGGAAATTAGAAAAATATAAAACGCTCTCCCAGGCCATTCATTCTATGCTATATGCACAAATATTGGTATAGTGTTAATTACGTTGTACATAATCGTGTATAAAATATTTATGCATTTTGTTTAAATACTTTAGATAATTAATGATTTTTTGAGAAAACATGAGAGAGGGCCAAAGAAAAGGGTAATACTACATTTGACATAAGCTATATCTGACTAAAGTGTAATTCAAAAATTATTATATAAAGTACATCTTTTTTTTACATAGTTATTTACATTATAATATACATATATGTATTCCTTTGGAACACGATAGTATGTATAAATATATGATTTATTGAAAAAGCACCTAGTATCACGAATTGTGAATATTTTTGAATAATTATACCTACCGTATTTCAATAGAATTCTCTTATTTAATAAGGAAGTATAAATATTCGTAAATATTGGCATTCAGAATTTGCAATGCTTTGCAGTTATGCAGTATTTATCTTTAAGATGTCGAAATTAATGAGTGACATCTATTTTGTTAGTTACAATATAAAATTATAATTATTATAATTTTTTTCAAAAACTGTAGAGCACTAAATCCAAAATACAATCAATTCCAAAATCAAAAGTTCAAAACATAGATATACTACTGTATTTAAATAAATATTAAGATAAAAAGATAAAAGCGTACTCACCAACCAATAGACTTTTAAGGAATTTGAACTTACTGGAACTACACGGACTTGTAAAGGTGGACTTCTTGGAACTGCAATAACAAGTTATAGTACTAAACAATAGCATTAACTTCATATAAATTCAGATTTAAGTATATATAGATGTATGTGTGTCTAAGTATATAATTCTATTTAATATCTTCTTGAACTTCATCTACTTCTTCTTATTTGACCAAAATAAATCCGATATAACGCTTAAATGAAATATCTACTTTTTAATACTCAACATTAATTTAAATTCAATAAATAAAAATAATATGCCAAAGCTCATCAAGGATGAAATTTGTACTTAATAATATTGCCATTTTTAATAGCTCTGACATTCGCTTTATGTTTTACCACGATCTTTAAGTTAAACATTTTGTCTGTTAAAAAAAATCATTGTAAGGTCTAAAATGTATAATTAAAAAACTATTTTTATTGAAAAAGGAACGGTCGTTAATTCACACTGTTATGATTTATCACGATTCTTACGTTGGATTATGGCATAACAGACCTCACGACACATTAACCCGCGAGTAGTCGCGACTTTTTTCACAACGTCATTAGTCGCGCTCGGTCTTTTCGCCGCTGGCTCCCTCGTATACCAAATATGTAAAATAAGAAAAAATTTTCCCCTAATATACGAAAATAACATTACAACGAAGATATAAATTTGCAGTTTTCTTAAATTATGCATTTTATTCATGAGATCTGGAGTAATTGGAAAATGTAAAAATGAGCTCGCACTAGTGATTTTTACGTAGAGTTTTTCGCCGATTTCAACTTTGTTTCTAAAAATGTACCTGAAAGAAAAACAGAGGTGTCCTGTTACTTCACTAAGGTGGTCGAGAAAGCTTCAAATTCAGCTACATGGTAGATCTCCGTTGTATTTGTAATGTGATATAAGTTAAGAGAAGATAAGTTATATGGATGGCGAAAAGACCGACACGCGACTACTGACGGGTTAATAGTGTATTTGGCACTAATTCTAGTGCACATCAGATATCATCAATATGGTTCCCCAAATTTCATGCAAGTAGCTTCGACCATGCATCATTTAAGTGAAGGTAAAAAGTATCAAACAATTGGTAGAATCGAGCGAGTCAAATCGCAAACAGAGGTCACTTAAGATTTAAATATCCTTGAAAGTTTGATATCAAGAGCTTGGAGCTGCTTTTTAGCTCACAGGCTATCATAGCCTGAGAGCTTATGTGCCCGTCCGTTCTGTATGTATGTGCGTATGTGCGTAACGCGATAACTCATGATAAAAATATTGGATCCACTTGAAATTTTGTATATAGGTATATCCTGATAAGGCGCTTCCCTGATTAGTTTTTGGAGTTCATTCGATATGTATAAGAGGGGGAACGGGGGGCTCATGCCCCCCGTTAGTTGATATAAATGGGATTTTCATGCAGAATTAAGTTTTCAAAATTTAGATTAGGATCATTCTGATGAGGCGATTCCGTGACTGTTATTAGGTGTTCATTGAATAAGTATAAATAGGGGGAACAGGGGTTCTAATCCCCCCCCCCGTTAGTTGATATAAATGGGATTTTCATGCAGAATTAAGTTTTCGTTCAAAATTTAGATTAGGATCATTCTGATGAGGCGATTCCGTGGCTGTTATTAGGTGTTCATTGAATAAGTATAAATAGGGGGAACAGGGGTTCTAATGCCCCCCCCCCCCGTTAGTTGATATAAATGGGATTTTCATGCAGAATTAAGTTTTCGTTCAAAATTTAGATTAGGATCATTCTGATGAGGCGATTCAGTGACTGTTATTAGTTGTTCATTGAATAAGTATAAATTGGGGGAACAGGGGTTCTAATGCCCCCCCCCCCGTTAGTTGATATAAATGGGATTTTAATTGAGAATTAAGTTTTCGTTCAAAATTTAGATTAGGATCATTCTGATGAGGCGATTCCGTGACTGTTATTAGGTGTTCATTGAATAAGTATAAATAGGGGGAACAGGGGTTCTAATGCCCCCCCCCCCCCGTTAGTTGATATAAATGGGATTTTCATGCAGAATTAAGTTTTCGTTCAAAATTTAGATTAGGATCATTCTGATGAGGCGATTCCGTGACTGTTATTAGGTGTTCATTGAATAAGTATAAATAGGGGGAACAGGGGCTCTAATCCCCCCCCCCCGTTAGTTGATACAAATGGGATTTTCATGCAGAATTAATTTTCGTTCAAAATTTAGATTAGGATCATTCTGATGAGGCGATTCCGTGACTGTTATTAGGTGTTCATTGAATAAGTATAAATAAGGGGAACAGGGGTTCTAATGCCCCCCCCTTAATTTATATAAATGGGTTTTTCAAGCAGAATTGTCAGATTTCGTTCAAATCTCTGAATAGTTTTGGAAGTTTAATGGTTAAGTATAAAAGAGGGGGGATAACTCCTTTTAAATTATATAAATGCTAAATGGGTTTTTATTAAGAATTATCTAATTTGCTCTGAATTTTGGATATAGATTTTTTATATGATAAAGCATGTCTTTGATAGTATAGGAGGTTCAATGATTAAGTATAAAAAAAAGAGGAAAGGGGAGAGCTGTTTCCTCTTCTTAATTTTTTTTTCGAACGGAATTAACCCTTGAAAATATAAGGCTTTAATGTGCAATTAGTATTTGTAGCCTGTGAGCTCAATGCCATCAGTTTAACTGGGCAGTATTCTTTTTATTAATAAATGGATCCTTGTCATTCGAAGACCGTTTTCTTTTATTGTCGTTTGTTATTGTAATATATTGGCCACGTTACTCACCTGAACTGAAGCCGATTGAGCATGTGTTGGACACGACTTTTGGCACACTAAATTCCTTTTTGGGTACTCCATTTGTTGAAAAAATAATCTTTTAAAAAATGGCATGCAATTCCACTCATCAGCGCTTTCGTACAGCCTATGAAATTAAGATGTGAGATATGCGTAGATGTCCGATGTGACCATATGCCCATTTAAAGAAAAATCTTTTCCATGTGAGATAACTTAATTTTTCAATCATTTTCCAATTTCCATAAATTTGGTTTGAATTTCGGTATTTTGAGAATAATCATCTGAAAGATATTGTGATTTATGTTAACTAATGTTTTTTGTACAAATTTCTATTATTAACTTTTCATTAAGTATAATTTTATGTTTTATTTTTGTCGTTACCCTTTAATTTTGATCACCAGTGCACGTGAAGCAAGATAGTTAATCACTTAAATTTTTTTACCCGTACGTCAGACGGGCAAGAAGAGTTTGCTTGATCCATAATTTAAAGTTTTTTGACACCACTAATTATTTTCAATACAATTTCAAATTATTTAATGACAGAAACGTTTAGACAAAATGTTACATTCATTTTAGCTTAAAAAGAGATGTTTATCCCATATCTATACTAATAAAAGAACAAAACGCTCTGTCTGTGTGTGTGTCTGTGTGTGTGTCTGCGATGGCTAGCAAAATCTACAGCACGTACGAAGCTCAAAATTTTTTTGAGAGTAGCCCAATGTCTCTCCTGATGCACCTGAAGCTCAGAATTTCAAAATTCTATTTATTAACTGAGTAATTAATTAAATTCCAAAGCTCACTCTCATAAAAAATCGCCTTTTTTCCCTTTTTTTCCCATTTCATTTTCTTATGGTTGATTGGTTGCATAAAATTTTCGCAGAAATAATTAAAAAAGCTGGGACAGACCTTTAAAATTCATAGACTGGCAAACTGTCAGTTTAAATGAGGATTTTTTTTTAAAATCACAGCTGCTGTACACCATGGAGAAAAAGATAGGTGGAAGCGAAGTAAACCGAAAAAAGGTTTGCAACACGGCGTAAGAAGTGTCTTACTCCGTGGTTTGCAATATTAAACAATTTATCGCTGAAATTTTAATGTCTCAAACAAAAGCACGAGGAAGGAATTTTGTATTAATAAAACGAATTGAAAGAAACGAATTACAGCTGAAGCATTTTTTACGAAGAAATAGTAATTTTTTAAAATGGTTTTTTTTTCTATTATATTATTTAGGTTAAAGTTAAATTGCATTTATGTTATGGTTAGAATAAGGATATGTTACAATAAAGTGAATACATTTAGGCTTGGTTACATTTCTGTTATATTTAATTTACGGTAGGGTACTGTTAAGTCGCTGGTAGGTTACAGACAGGTTCTGGTTACGGTATAAAAGTTTAAGGTTAGGAATTTATACACAGAGTGAACCTATACGTAAGATTTGATTAAAAATAACACTTACTTTTGTTAAATAGCTCTGAAATTATAGTACTATATACCAACCTTTTAGCTACCATCGTGTATCGATTTCATTCATGGTATAGTCGGATTTAAGAGTGATATAATTAGTTTGAAATTCAAAATATTTCACTTGGGATTTGTATGTGAAAATAATAATTAGTTACGTGACTTAACAGTGATTTTTACGGGTAAATATCAACTTTTTTACACGAAAATCATGCAATCGTTGGATACATATTCCCTCCCGCGTTTTTCATTGCTCATTTTGAGTATTTTTAGAGCTTAATATTAGTTGTTTTTAAAACCGATTTTTCACACAGTCAGGGGCTACGTATTTCAGACAATGCATTTCTGCATGTAACGAGTTAATGATAAAATCATACAAATTTCAAGTTCGTTTAATATTGTTAATACGGACCCGGGCAACGCCGGGCGGGTCAGCTAGTTTTTAATATATTGAAATTAAGAAAAAAAGAGTCTGAAAGTGGTTAAGACTCAAAACTAGTCACAGAAAAAGACCCGGATGATAATGTAAAGTCTATGGCAGCGTTCTTTTCAAATATCTCGCACAAATTTTAAATACTTTGACATGATTTTTTCTCTTCATAGGATAGCTGAGGACAATCCACAACCGGTCTAATTTTCAGTATTAGTTTCAGGTTAAAAAAAAAAAAAAACTTTAAATTTTTGAACCAGTTTAAACCGGTTCTGAAATTGAAAATATCATATATAGAAAAATATGCAAACAAAATCGAAAAAGTAAAAACTAGGCCGGTTGTGGATCGTCCTCAGCTATCCTATGAAGAGAAAAAATCATGTCAAAGTATTTGAAATTTGAGCGAGATATTTGAAAAGAACGCTCCCACAGACTTTTCGTTAGTATCCGGGTTTTTTTTCTGTGGCTAGTGTTCCGTCTTAAATAGAAACGTGTAAAAATGAAAGTGAAAGTTAACCTTCATCGTCCGTCGTGACTGTCAGAACTTTGCTGGGTGGACTTCTCCCAACAGCATTTTCAGCAACGACGTGCACTTTGTATAAGCTCCTTGGCCTCAGTCCCCTGAGAGTTGTATCAGTCTGAGTTCCTGGCACTTCGGTAGTTACTAAGTTCGATTCAGATAGTCCTAGTAATAGAATATACATATATAACTATCGATAACAATTACAAATTACCACAAAAATTGTGGTAATATAAATACTGAAAATCGATCTCTTTAATAATCTTGTGTTTGATTATAAAAATACTAGCCGCCCATGGCGACCAGTTTGGTCTCCCTTGAATACATATTAAGCATCAAATCATATTGCTTTTATTCATAATTATTTTTAATTGCTCAATTTTTTAGCCAAATTAGAAGATTCCGCTGCCCGTAAGACATGGTGACGTCACTGCAACGTCGTTGTGAAGTCACATTGTGACTTTGTGACGATCGATTGTCGATGTGACGTCACGTGACGTCGATGTGAAGTCACAGTGACTAAAATGTGAAGTCGTTATGGCCGTTTTAGAGCTTTTTTGTGACGTCACATTGTGACCACTTTGTGACGTCACAATATGACCAATTTGTGAAAAGTGTGTCATTTGTGACTACTCTGACATTAACATTGTGACGAACTGTGAAAATTTTTTTAGAAAGTCACATCTTAGTCACATTGTGACGTCACTGAGTGGTGGCATTTTCGTCACAGATGTGATGTGACCAAAGTGACTCACAGTGACGTCATTGTGACGTCGCTGTGAACATGCATGCTATGAGGGTGGCGAAATCGACACAGATGTCATATTAGGCACCACATTGCGCGATTGTAACAAAATGGCAGTTATATGTGCCGCACATGGTAACCCGGTTATTGTTATTTATATATAATAAATTGTTTGTTTACTTTTATTTTCTTTTTAAAAATGATATATAAATTGTTTTATTCTATAATTATTAACCAAACTTATTTTATTTATTATTATTTCCTAAAATAATAGAAATTAGTTGAAAATATGTATGTAACTGGCATTTGAAAATGAAGTTTTCGCCAAATTGGCGTCAGAAAAATAGCATGCCAATATGATGGATATATGACATCTGTGCTGATAAATCAAAAACTCAGTATATTTATGCTAGTCTGGTGCAGATAATAAATCGCCATTTCGTCGTATTACATTAATCATTTAAAATATAATAATATAATCCTTTCACTCATTTTATTCATATTAGATAACTTTAATTTGAAACTGAAAAGTTTAAAATTCATGACTTTTATTCATTTTTTAAAGTAAAAAGAACAATAAAAATAAAAATAATGATATTTTGAAGTTCCGTAACTGTAGCAAAGGAACAAAACAAAAATAACCGCTGCCTGAATCTTACTAAAGGATTTTTTCACAGTAACCAATAAGATGCGTTTCATTTAGACGTTGCCATTAAACAAATAACAAATAATTATGATTTTTTTCTGCCACATACGTTAGCATAATATATATATATACATACAGTCCCTGGCCAAATTATTAGACGCACTCATTTTTAGGTGCGTTCGTAATTATATAATACGTAGAACCTATAGTGATCGTTCAGTCCGTCCGTCCGCATATAACAACGCAAAAACTACCCAACCGAATCGTTTGAAATTTAAAATACATAATTATTACATAAATTTGTCGAGTCATTTCAAATTTTATGAAACTCGGATGCATAAATCAATTACAGGGGCAATCAAAAGTATTCCATTACATTACGGTCAATGGGGAAAAAAGTTTCAAATGCATTTTAATCGTTTGGAATTTAAAATACGCAATTATTACATAATTCTGTCGAGTTATTTCAAATTTTTTGAAAATCGTATGCATAGATCAATTACAGGGGCAATCAAAAGTATTCAATTACATTATGGTCAATGGGGAAAAAGTTTCAAATATATTCTATACGTTTGAAATTTAAAATACATAATTATTATATAATTTTGTCGAGTTATTTCAAATTTTAGGAAAATCGGATGCATAGATCAATTACAGGGATAATCAAAAGTATTCCGTTACATTACGGTCAATGGGTAAAAATGTTTCAAATGCATTTTAATCGTGTTACACTCATGCGAACTTAATAAAATTTATATGCAACTATAAAGTACATATTATAATATACATCTTACATAACTTGTGGTGCAAAGAACATTTGTTATTGATTTACAAGGCCACACAAAAGTATTCCATTACATAATGGTATAGGGAGAACATTGTTTGATGAGCGTTTTAATTGTAATTCACTATTTACAATTTTATGAGATTGATATATAAAAGTAATATTTTTAAAACTTCGTTATCGTACGAACGTACCTAATTTGCTACGCTTCACGTGCAATTTCCAACTTGTTTTCTTTTGTAGAATCATACTACTAGCTTCATAAAGATATTACTCTGCCAATAGTAATAATTGCTTTTTATACATCATTTACAGATTTATAATAAATAAAAAATATGTCAATGACTTTAAAATTACTTATTTTTGTAAATTAAAACAAAAATTGCTGAAATTACAAAATCTATAATTTGAAACTAAAAAAAATGTCAATACTTTTTGGGGCCTCCTTTGACGGAAATCAGTGCGTCTATTCTTCGTAGTATGCTGTTTTTACAATATTGAATTGTTTCTTGCACGTGTAATTGATTTTCCAGACATGGATAAGTTTTTCTATGAGGGTTTTTTTTTTTTTTTTTTTTTTTTTTTTTTTTTTGTTCTTATAAGCTCTTTGGCCAATTCTCTCTTCATTAGCTCCCAAACATTTTCAATGGTATTCATGTCTGGTGAATTACCCGTAACAGTCCAACTCAGGGATTTTTTTTTTTTATTGAAAGTAGGCCTCGATTGACCGTGTTATGTAACAAGGAGCTCCATCTAGCATAAATACAAAAGCCTCTTCATTTGTAAACCATCATTTTATCTGTGGAATCAACAGATTTCGTAACATCTCTTTATACTGGTCTTGAGAATTAGCTAAGAGGTCATAACAAACAAAACACAGCTCATAGAAAATCTTATTCATGTTTTGAATCGTCACCTACATATACAAGAAACACTTCAATTTTCAACGGCGTGTCTTGAAGAATAGTGGTATTGAATGCCGCCAAAAAAGATTACAAAAAATATTGATTTTTTTTTTTTTTTTTTTTTTTTTTTTTTTTTTTTTTTTTTAGTTTTAAATTATAAGTTTTGCAATTTTTTGCATTTTTAATTTAGTATACAAAAATAAATAATTTTAAAGTCATTGGCATGCTTCTCATTTATTATAGCCCTTCAAATGATGCATGTAGCATTAATTGTAACTATTCACACAGTAATATCTCTATAAGGCTAGTAATATGATTCAACAAGAAAAAATGAGTGCGTCTAATAATTTGGCCAGGGACTGTAGATAGTAGAAACGGGATAAATGGAATATGATGGGAATTTGTAGAACCAAAGCAGGCTCTAATTATCTTATGCCTACAAATAAAGTGTGTGGTTTCACCTTCATATTAGAAAAAAAGCTAAATAATACGAATTCAGGACTAGCAACACAAAAAAATTCTAAAAAATAATTAAAATAAATTTAGTGGAAATAAATTGAATGAAAAAATATATTAATGCTTTGAGAGTCTTTGCTCTCAGCAATGTTTAAAAAAACAGGAGTAAGGTTTTATGCAACTGTTGCCAAAACGGTTTTTTAAATTTTGATGGACGAAGAAGTAATAGTGAGTAGTATAGTCCGGTATAAACAATAGTATATGGGACTAGCTTCCTCTATAGAACATCTAAAAATAAATTCCAGTTTGTTCTTTAAAGAATTACTAAAGTGCGACAATGTGTAATGTTTTGTATTAGTAAAGTGTATTGTTTCGGAATCGAAACTTATAAACCATAATTAATTAAATATTTATATCTGTCGTTCGATGATAATTTAAGGCATATTCCTTCTAGAAAATATAAGTCATAATTGAAATTTTTTAACAAATTATACATTATATATACATACATATATATGTATATATTAAAGCTATTTTAAATCTATGTTCTAAATTTTTTATCATATTTAATGTAATTTATTTTCCTTTAAAATACCCTTTAGAAATCTTTTGTGATTTTATTATTTATTTCTTCACTACATGTTTTAAAAATCAACAAAGTGTCGATAGGTGAAGCAAATTTTAGTTCGTTTGATTCCGTGATATTAATTTGGATTTACAGCTTTGCGGTGAAACAAATGTCATTTTACATCCTTTTGATGCATTTTCTGTAATCTACAAATTCGTTATCTTATGCTGTATTCTGTGGCTTTCCTAAATTTTTGATTTTGAGTACTGCTATGAAAAATTTCTGCGCTAATTCAGAATTTTTTTTTTACTAATAAAGTTACACCTTCCTATAAATGTTAGAATGTTAAACAATAAAATAAAACAATTTCTTACAGCTTGCAATAAAATAAGCTAATTCATAAAAAATATTTATTAGTTTTCTCAAGTTTTCCTATTTTATTTGAATGGTAATATATTATAGTGTTTGACTATCAACGGCTTATAAAAAACAATTACATGAATGGTTCTTTAAAAAAAAAGCATAAATGAAGTCACAACTTTTACATTTTTTATATTTATTTACATGTGCAATAATGACGTTAAATTTTATAATTACTTTTTTTAATATCTATGAGTTTCTCTAGTACACTTTGCATCATATTATTCTAAGAATGATTACACTCTATCTATAATTTTTTTTTCATTTCATATTAGTATTTCTTTGAATCTGGTCTAGACAGCAACTCTTGTCACTTGACAAGCTTTGAACTTTCTCCTTAAATTTCGAACGATGTTTCGACATCTTATTAGATTTTATTGGGATACAATAAAACAAAATTGGTAATATAACAAAGTACAAAAGAGAAACTTATTTAAGGGTACAGTGGACTCTCAAAACTAATTTTTTAAATTTTCAATGAATTTCTTTAAAGATTTTCTGGAAATAGTCATAGTATATATACATCTCTTATATCACAATTTTTTTAAAAATGTCGTCAATAGTTTTTGAGATGCAGATTTTTTTTTTTTTATTAACGAAAAATGGCAATATTTCAAAATGTTCCAGACGCAATCAGTTTTCACACACTTGTTCAAACTTTTTCCATAATAACCCTTTCATACATACAAATAAATGTTACTGACAAGGAAGGTCTCCATACTGGGCATATTCAGAATATCTTGAAAAAAATACTAATTAAACTACTCATGTATGTAATAAAGTATCAGTCATATTTAGCGGCGGAATTGCATTAGAAACTCTGTAAAAAACAAAATACTTTCGAGTATTTGGCGGGAAAAGACGAAAGCGTCACGCGATTTGGCGTGCATCACTTTCCCTCGTCAAAAGCAAACGATTTTAATGCACGTAAAAATTTCTTGACAGTTAAATTTTAGAATACGTGCAAATAGTATTTAATGAATTGAAATTTGAACAATGAGAGAGTTTGACACATTGATGTGTTTTATATTACATATTTCTGTTGCTTTTGCTGCAGTTGTTTAATTTTATTACTTTAAAAATAATTCCTTATATAAAAAGTACTTTCATATTGAAAGTTATTTTTTCATATATTTAAGCGTATGACAAAATAAAGGTCAGATGAAGAATGCTGCAATAATGCATTTCAATATCGGAGAAGTTTTTGTTTTCATAGCAACAAAATTGAATCGACAGAGGTCAATTAGATTGCAGTTAATTTTGAGATCGAACAAATTCTAATTAGTTTAAATTTTGTTTTAATTTATAAAATTTCACTGTTTATTTTTGTCATAATGAATTTAAAATGAAAATTTAGTTTAAAAAACTAAAGCTCACGAAACTAAAGTTACATAAATAAAATTTCTTTAAACAAGTTCAACATGCAACATTTTTACCTTGAAAAGTATTTGACGTAAATTATTTTTTGAAATTTTATTTTGCTGCCAACCGATGATAAACCGCCAAATAAAAGAAATGTTCATTTTTTTTTACGAACATTGTATCGGGATTCCGCCCAAATTTTATTTTTTTTTTACAAACATATATATCCACATGAAAAGGACATTATGTAATTTTTTCAGAATTTTCTGATTATGCCCGTATGGAAACCTTCCTTGTGAGCATTTTTAGCATATTACTTGTAAAACATTTTAAAAGATGATTTTAACTTAATTTTTTTGTATTTTTCGTTAAAAAATCATTAAAATTCTATATAACTGAAATTTTAAAAATTTAAATGCATCTAAACAAATTTATTTCTAGTAACATTTATTAACACATATATAGAGAGCATTTAAAAAATCAGAAAAGTTGGGCATAAAGAATTTCGCGTGGAACATTTTGAAATCATGAAAACGACGAAAATATTCATTCTGAGAAAAACAGGTTTTAGTAACTACAATGGTTTTAATTGCTTAATATTTTCCTATGGACACAGTTTCAGTTATACAGGGTGTTTCGCTACCAGACCGACAAACTCTGAGGTTTGATAGTAGACATAGAGACAAACATTATTAAATAGGAAACCACGGGGCGCAAACGTCTTCTGTTGGAGCTAGGGGCCATTAAAGTTTGAGGTCCAAAATTTCAAACGATGATAAAAAACGGAGGAAAGGGTCGATTTGTTTGAAGTTTTCACTAAAATCATTCTTTATATCACGATTTTTTTAGAAAAAAAATTTAAAGGTTACGTTCAAAAATTGTCGATGGAGGGCGCTTTAGACTTTAGAGTAACGAACAACTGCTTTTTACTGTTATTTTGTGCATAGAGTTCAAGTTATACTAAAGTTTATTCTTTAACTTAAATTTTAAGCCCAAAATCGGAAACATTGGGATCGGATAACTAGTGAAAATTGAACTGTGAACAGAGGGGAGAATTTTAAAGGCTCATAAACATTGGACAAACTAATCGATTTTTTTGCGGTTTGCGTTTAAATGATTCTCTTGGTAATTATTTTATTCAAAATGACGTACAGCTTTGATGTCCTCGTTTTTTGATAGAGGGCTCTTTCGACACATCTCCGACATTTCAATGGCTTTACTCCTAGGTGTTTTACTACCAGAACAACATATTTCCAGGATGTGTTAGGGATGCAAAGACTACTCGGAATAACATAGGAATGTAACTTTGGAAATGCATTTTTTGGGAGTTACGGTTAAAGGAAACAGAGAAAAAAGCAACAAAAACAACAGAGAAAGAGCAATTCATTAATGTGAAAGAAAATAGTAAATTTAAAGGTTTTACTAGAAAAGGTGTTCAAAATTACGACCAGAAGTACTCCGGCAAGTTTGACAGTGACGGTAGATGGCGCTAAACGGCGCGTGAACAGTGATCATTTTGCAGCTATCATTCGCGAACCGGTTCCAAAGGTAGCAGAAGGAAGTATTTGAACGATGAACAGCACGATGGAACTCATCGACATTTTACCAATGACGTTTGCTGACACTTCAAAATAACATATGGATAGCGGTGGATAGGTCGTGGTGGCCTGGTTCATTGGACTGCCAGATCACCAGACCGATCATGTATGGACTTCTTCTGCTGGGGTCAAGTAAAAAGTTGGGTGTATGAGACTTCCGTATCATCAGTTGAAGACCTCACAGCTGATAATGCTGTAGCTGCCAGAAAGCTTTCTGAGATGCCAGGAATCTTTCAAAATGTGAGGGATTCCATGCTACACCGCTATCAAGCATGCCGGACTACTTCTACATTCCTATGTGATTCCGAGTAGTCTTTGCATCCCTAACACATCCTGGAAGTATGTTGTTCTGGTAGTAAAACACCTAGGAGTAAAGCCATTGAAATGTCGGAGATATGTCGGAAGCGCCCTCTATCAAAAAACGAGGACATCAAAGCTGTACGTCATTTTGAATAAAATAATTACCAAGAGAATCATTTACACGCAAACCGCAAAAAAATCGATTAGTTTGTCCAATGTTTATGAGCTTTTAAAATTCTCCCCTCTGTTCACAGTTCAATTTTCACTAGTTATCCGATCCCAATGTTTCCGATTTTGGACTTAAAATTTAAGTTAAAGACTTAACTTTAGTATAACATGAACTCCATGCACAAAATAACAGTAAAAAGCAGTTGTTCGTTACTCTAAAGTCTAAAGCGCCCTCCATCGACAATTTTTGAACGTAACCTTTAAATTTTTTTTCTAAAAAAATCGTGATATAAAGAATGATTTTAGTGAAAACTGCAAACAAATCGACCCTTTCCTCCGTTTTTTATCATCGTTTGAAATTTTGGACTTCAAACTTTAATGGCCCCTAGCTCCAACAGAAGACGTTTGCGCCCCGTGGTTTCCTATTTAATAATGTTTGTCTCTATGTCTACTATCAAACCTCAGAATTTGTCGGTCTGGTAGCGAAACACCCTGTATAAAGGAATATAACATCATTTCTCGCTTGTATGTAAGTGTTTTATGTTTTTATGGCAGATTCACATAAAATATGTGGCTTCGACATTAATTCATGCAAAGGACATAAAGTATCTGAATTAAAAAAAAATCTACTCAAAAGTAACTTTTTTATTTTCTGATGAATTTTTAAAAAATTATCTGGAAATATTCATGGTATAAATACCTCTTATTGTGCAAATTTTGTTAAATATATTAAAAAGTTGTTGGGAAATATTTTCTTTTATTTAACGCTAAAAAGATGGGGAGCAAAAAGCAATTTCTCTAAATACATTGTAAACAAACGCTAAAAGAAACAGTTGAAGGTTACAGTTAAAGTATTGTTTTGAAAAATCACAAAATTTATAAGTATTCAGTGCAAAATAATAACATTGAGTAAGGTAAAACAAAAAGCTAAGCTAAATTTTATGGCTGTGAATCGGCGAAAAAGTAAACAAAGGGGCGTGACAGAATCAGCTGATTAGACAAAAATGCTTGTAACTCCAATAAAAATTGTCGAAATTGAAAAATTGTTTTTGCGTTCAATAGCAGTGAGTTCATATAATGCTAAAAATGAAAATTCGATAATTTTGTTATTTTTTGCGATTTTGAAAGTCCACTGTACCTTTAATTGATTATCTCTAGAGAAGAATTTTAGAACTTTTTATTTAGATATAACATATTGCTTTAATTTATATTTGTGTATTTTCAGTCAATGTGTTATGATTCTTTAAGTATTAGTTAACAAGAAGTTGCAATATTTTAATGTATGTTTTATGCAATTAGATCATAGACACTATTTCACTATTTCATATTCAGATCGAAACCAAGATGTTTTTTAGCTTCTCTCTAACAATTAATTGAAACTGAACAGTTACATTTGATGAAAAAACTGTTTTATTTTATGTTGTTGATTTTGATCATTATTATTTCGAGTATATCTCATTTCATTTAGAAGAAACAAATTGATTGTATATTAAAAACCAGTAAGTGTGATCACTGATCGCACAGAGGGTTTCGCTTAATATCTCCTTCAATACACTCTATAATTAACAAGCGAAAAACAGTTTTTCGGCGCTATTTTGGGATTTCTTTACCAATCGTGCCAACCAGTACAGAATCTTGAATTTTGTCCTCTAAACGTTGCCTTGATCGCATAGATTTCTTCATTTCTCTATCAGAATCTACAGATTCAGTGAATCTACGCAAGTAAATAAAATTATGAATAAAAGCAAAATATTGCAAAGCTTAGCATAAATTTAAGAGAGACAAAATTGGTCACCAGAGGCGGCTAGCAATTTAAACGAATAAGATTTTAATAAATAATTAAAATATTTCACTTCGCATGTCAAAATAGGTGGTAAATAGGAAGTAATAGGATGAACTAATAACATATCAGCACGTTTTTTACGTGATTTATTTAATCCAATTTTTTGTGTTACATACATAATAATTTTATTTAAACTTCTTGCAACTAATATTGTACTAATTATTTGTTTTTTTTTATTATTTAGAATAAAAATTACGTCGATATGTATAATTTGGCTATTAGCTTGGCGATTTCTATAATTTGGCGAAATTGGTCAATGGTATAACAGAGTAGTAGCGAACAAACTATAAGGAATTTTAAGATCTTTCGGTTAAACCGATTTTCGGATAACCGGAGTTCAACTGTATTTATTTTTACTTTAGATATTATATATAATATGCACCAGTATTGTAATTCGAGATAGAGTAATATTCTTTTATTCCTGAAGAAGTTGGTTTAGTTCGTTGGAAAAGTACTTAATTAATCTCTTCAATGTAGTAGCCTGTATCCGTTTTACCTGTATCCGTTATCATAATAACATTTTTGATAAAATTTCTGTGATTCTAAGATAATTTAATAGTGGTGTTTTTTAAACAAATTAATAAAATGAGCTCCTTTTTTAATACGCATGAATTTAAATTTGATAAATCAAAACTAAATGGTGTTATTTATGCCATTTACTATACAGATTGCGATAGTATTAAAAAATGGTAAGTCGACGGAAATTCGCCTGAAAGAAAAAGTATTAGTGCTATCAAAAGAGAAAATTTAAATTCGAAAATTGTTCAAAATTTTCTTAAAATCGATCACATAAAAGTATTCGCGAATAAAAAGCCACCCACCTTTGGTGCTCTCTGTGATGACCAGGTACCGATGAATGGGGCTGTTTCCATTAAATGGCGCATCCCAACGGACGTGGATGCTTCTGCTGGAGATGTGAACAACCTCCATTTTCGAAGGATGGTCGGGAGACTCTGAAAAAATAGGAAAAAAATATACGGAAATGAATAAAAATTTTTATGATCCATGCATTTAGCATACCAGGCTGCTTTTTTAATCATCAGCCCTGAACTTTCTACTAGACTGATAAGCATCTTTCTTTTTAAATAAAGCTCTTTATATGTAGATGTGCCCATTTTAGTTATTTATTCTTTTATTTGAATTTTTATATTTTACAAGGTAGAACCCGTCAAATTTTGACGAAAGAAAATGTTTAAGAAGGAACTGTTTCATTAACTTGTAATAAACCTACAAAATTAATTATATAAAAAAATGCATTTTATATTGGTACGTCAAATTCTTAAACAAACGATGTTTATCGTCAAATTAACAAAATACCATTTCTATAAAACACAGTTGTAGAAATTGTTAAAATTAAACTTTATCGTATTTGTAAGCAGTAAAAAATAATAAAGATACGTTATTATAATAAA
The DNA here is from genome assembly GCA_964019185.1 of Maratus speculifer. Classification (NCBI taxonomy): domain Eukaryota; kingdom Metazoa; phylum Arthropoda; class Arachnida; order Araneae; family Salticidae; genus Maratus; species Maratus speculifer. The sequence goes on along the minus strand of OZ025301.1, from coordinate 7,574,859 downwards.
GTTATCAAATAAGGTTCTTATGCTAGTATTCCAAAATTATAAAAAGCAAAATTTATTCAACTTTGACTCAATCATCGAATTTTTTTCCCTATGAAATCTAACCCCGGCATCATTTTCACCATATCTAAATTTACAAATGTACATTTCACATTTGTATTCACGTTTAAAAAAATTGGCATTTTAATCTGATAATTTTGATTCAAAATATGGAGTCTCAATGCTATTAGCTGAAATAGATATTAAACTTTGATATTATTTTACGTGTAAATCAAATTTTGTAAATGAAGTCAAAATTCACTGGGCTTTATAACAGAAGATATTTAAATTTCTATTTTTTCCCTTTTAATGAAAAAAAATGGTAACATAAAGATACAGCGCTAAACTTTTTCCCTTTTTTCTTTGCTTTAAATAGAGATGAAGTAGTCCTGGACAGTCCTTTTAGTGGCAAAAATTGCAATACCGAAATTCCTTTAAAATTTGAAAGTGTTGCCATGCGCAAAATGATGTATGCGTTACGCACAGATACGTTTGGCCTTTATAATATAGATTATATTAATTTTAAACGTTTTTTTATGAAATTTCTTCAAAACACTGGCAATCAGATTACTTCAATTGTTGCAGAGAAAAAGGGAAATTATGAAAAATATTCAGACACGAGGCTTTTTGATTGTATTTTTTAATTTGCAATCCGATTATAGTCGTGTACTTTATTTCGATAAGCGAATAAAAATTCATGTATACTCTGACGTTGAGACTGTAAAAAAGAGAAAGAAATTATGGAAATTATTAAGGAATTTATATGATAAATTTTTACTATAGCGAATTTAGCGAGAAAAGGGGAACATTTTGGATATTTTTTGGGAAAATATTCACGCTTCTTTATACACAAGCAATGACCTCTATATTTATGTCGATAAAGTTGTTGTAATATAACTTATTTACACTTATTATAAATAAACCATTTATCTATTTTTGTAAACAAACACATGCAAGTTACACATAAAAGCAATAATAAGAAGATTTAATCTGCAAGAAGCTTAGCATCGCTAACTAAGCTTAAATCCAACAGATTGAAAATAAATCAAAGCCAGTATTCGAAACCGAGTCATTAGTAAAGTGTGACAGCGTATTACTAACTGCTTAAGATCGAATATCATCACGTTAATAATAATTCTAAATTTTCTGTGGAAAACATGCGATGAAATTAAACTCGACATAGATGAAAAAAGATATACATATAGAATAAAATATTTTACTTAATTACACGTATATTTATACATTATGTTATGTAAGAACGTTATTCTGGGCTATGGCTGTACCTCTAAAGAAATGTATTTTTTAAAGATTATTTATTATTAATTAGCACCTAATCAAAAGACCTTTTGAATTAATTAATATTTAAAATTAAGCATGCAAACAGGATATAAAACAGAAAAATATTATTTTATATGAAATGAAATCAACAAGGTTATTTTTAATGAATTATTTATGAATGAAACAAAAGTAGAGATTCTTAGTTTGAAGTTGGTTTCAGAAACTCTCTTTATACCTTTATAATAAAATCTATACATACTTGGAAGAAAGAGTTCAAGTTTTATGTTTAATAAGTATATTTCTATTATGAACATAAACTTTCCCTCTTTTATAGTCTCTGTATCTTTTGAATTTTAATCAAGTCCCGATTCAATTTATTCAGAAACTCAATAATAGGCGCGTTCGATACAGAAATCAATACATCTTTTCAGAAAATAGAAATGTATGAAAGTATGCAGATATTATACTTTCTCTAAGCAATGAATTCTTTCTGCATATATATGGAGATTCTTCTTATAAAAGTTCTTTCGAACACATAAGTAAATAAACTCGGAGGTAAATTAAATTCTGACACCGTTTTTAAACTTTTAAATGGCTTATATTAAACGTTAATATTTACAAAAAAGATATTTACATATTAATATTTACAAAAAAGATATTTACATATTAATATTTACAATTCGAACATTCAAAAGGAAACTTTAATTAAAACATCTTAATCGCGTCATCTTAATCAACATTCTTCTAAAGTCAAAACCAACTCTCCCAACATTCCATCCAACGATCTCTTCCGTTCATTTCTTTTTTCTTCGGCTTTTCGTCTGAATGGAGTTTTTTCAGAAAATCGTCTGCTTTCTAAAGACCTTTTCTATCAGAGTTGCGATATGAAGAACCTTACAAGACATGATACTTGGCTGTTGGAGAAAGAATCGCTCCCACAACGGCCGTCCTGACTAGGCTTTCGTCCTCGAAAGCTCGTCCCTTTGGAGGCAGCAGCAGTTGGATCATCTGGAAAGATAAAGAAAAAAAAACACAGCAGCATCCAAAGTCTTAATTGAAAAAAAGAAGTCATTATTCAAATTGTTTATCAAAGCTTAGATTATTTCTTGAAAAAATTCATATATTTTTCTTCGCGTCTTTTCGTCTTCTCTTTCTTACGTCCTTTCATCTTCTTTTATCTTACGTTTTTTCATCTTCTTCTTTCATACGTCTTTTCATCTTCTATTACCTTACGTCTTTTCATCTTCTATTACCTTACGTCTTTTCGTCTTTTCTTTCTTACGTCTTCCGTCTTCTTTTATCTTACGTCTTTTCGTCTTCTTTCATACGTCTTTTCATCTTCTTTTACCTTACGTCTTTTCGTCTTTTCGAGAATAAAGTTAAAATTCTATTAGTTGTCAGTCCAGAGGTTTGTCATAGTTGGTATAGTGTCACAATCGGTGAAATTCTTTTTTTTTTCAAGCTTCGTCCGTCCACGGCTTCATGTACTCTGCACATGTACTGGTGACCATGGGTCCTTCGTTGAATCCAAGTTTCTTTACATCGTAGGTGTCATTGTTTTTTACTTTTACGACTTTGTACGGACCTAAATATTTTGGTTTTAACTTCAAACCTGGACCTTGTTGTGTGCGTTTTATAGCAACCACATCATTAATCTTAAATTTGTTAGCTTTCTTTCGTCTGAGGCTGTAAGTTTTACGGTTCTCTTCTTGGACTTTTAAAATCTGTTTTTTAGCATTTTTTCTCATATCTTCGCGATTATTTGTAAAATCAGATTGTATTTCAGCATTCAGAAGACTAGTAATTTTAATGATATTTTTTAGTTTCATTTTAGTACCAAACATCAATTCAAAAGGAGTTGTGCTTATACTTCTCTGAAAAGTCGAATTTATCACCTGTCGGACGTTGCTTACATGTGTATACCATTTTTTAGGATTATCGACAGACAATTTAGAGAGAACAGATATTATGACAGAATTTAGACGTTCAACTTGGCCGTTAGACCTGGGTAATTCAGTGGTAATCGGGATATGTTTAATATTTTCATTGATGCAATAATCTTCAAAAGCTTTAGAGGTAAATGCAGGACCTTTATCTGATATAATTCGAACTGGATTTCCAAAGATAGATTTTTGGATTTCTAATTTAGAAATTACTTCGGCAGCATCGGTAGATTTTGTGGGATACAACCAAACAAATTTTGTGAATGCGTCAATGACCGAAAGGATATGTTTGTAATTTTTATTAGTGCTTTCCAATGGACCTAAATGATCAACATGGTACGTATGTAACGGAGTTTCTTCTTTTTCTATTGGGTGAAGTAAACCTTCTTGTTTACCACATTTTCTATTAATTAAAATACAGGGAACACAATTTGCTATACATTTCTCAATTTTTTGTTTAACTTTAGGGATGTAAAAATCATTTTCTAAACTTTTCTCTGTTCTTGCAACTGCGTAATGACCTTTTTCGTGAGCGGCCTTGATTATATTCATTTGCATGTCTTCCGGTACAACTAATAAATCATTGCCATTAACACATTTATAAAGAACATCATTTTTAACTAGATAATCATCATAAGATTTCACCTTTAGGATTTCTTTTATTGTTTTAATATAGTCATCGGTTTCTTGAGCTTGGATAATTCTTAAAGGTAAGCTCTCTTGGATTACCATACAAATAGGATACCTACTTAATGCATCGACATGTCTCATACTGCTACCCTGTCTATGTTCAATAACATAATCAAAATCGGATAACATTATTGCCCATCTAGCTATTTTTGTACTCATTTCTTTTTTATCCATAGTCATTTTAAATGCATTACAATCGGTTACAATTTTAAATGGGATACCTAGCACATATACTCTAAACTTTTTCAGGGCTTCAATTACAGCTAAAACTTCTAATTCGTAACTAGTGTACTTCCGTTCAGCTTCGGTGGTTTTTTTACTTGCGAAATAAACTGGATGAAATTGATTATCTACTGGAGATTGTTGCATTAAAACAGCTCCATAGCCATCAATACTGGCATCACAATGGATTTCGGTCGCACTTTTGGGATTGTAAATTAAAAGTACTGGTTCTGACGACAAAATACGTTTGAGTTCATTAAAAGCTCTTTGTTCTTCTATATCGAATTTAAATTTTGAATCTTTTCTTAGCAGGTCACTTAACGGTTTAGCTATAACCGAATAATTTCTTATAAATTTTCGAAAATATCCTGTCAATCCTAAATAACTTTGAACATCTTTGGTACACTTTGGTTCAGGAAAATTTATTACTGCTTTAGTCTTCAGTGGAGAGGGATACAATTTACCATTTATGATTCTATACCCCAAGAAATCAATTTCACGCTTCAAAAAATTGCATTTTTTAAGATTTAATTCTAATCCATATTCCGATGCAGTTTCGAGTACAAGTTTTAATTTTTCTAGACCTTCAGCTTCGTTTTTAGCAGGTATTATTAAATCATCCATATAGATAACTACAGTTTGATCTTTTAATAGGTTTCGAAATACATTATAAATATAATTTTGAAAAATACTAGGGCTATTGGTCAACTGGAATGGACATTTTAAAAATTCGTATTGTCCTTCATGAGTGACAAAAGAGGTGTATTTTCGCGAGTCTTCTTCAACATCTACATGAAAGAAACCGTTTTTCAAATCTATGGTGGTAAATACTTCGGCAGAATGTAATTGGTCTATTACATCATCGATAACTGGCAAGGGGAAATGCTCACGCACTGTCTTTTTGTTAAGACGACTGTAATCAACACAAAGTCTCATTGTGTTATCTTTTTTCTTAACTAGCACAACCGGCGAAGAAAAATTAGAAGAACTTTTTCGAATGATTCCCTGAGCTAGCCACTCCTCAATTTGGTCTTCGACTATTTTTTTCTCGCATGGCGGTAATCTTCGAGGGGAAGAACAAACAGGAATTTCATCAGTTAAATTAATTTTCATTTTAACATCTACTGCTTTAGTTTTAATTGGTACATAATTTTCAATTAAAGAGTATAACTCTGAACGTAATTTTTTGTCAGCAATGTGACTTAAATCAATTTTAGGCTCATCCAAAACATTTACAATATTAACTAAAAAGTCATTAGACTGAACTTCAGCTTTAAACAGTTTCACTTCATTCTCAGAAATAGTTAATGTACCTTGATGAATAACATCAGTGCCAATAATTAAATCAAAATTAATGCAATTGTCATTAACGACAAAAATGGTAACTTTAAATTTTGAACCATCTACTTCGATTTCTGAATTCAAACAACCTTCTGGTTTAATTGAGGCTTTTCCTAGACCGGTCAAAGTGATACTCGTAGGTTTTAACTCTACAAAGTTCTTCAAATTATCATAAATGCTTTTCTTTAACAAAGTCTTTTGGCTACCAGTATCTAGTAAAGAGATTAAAAGCAAAGAATAAAGCTTTATCTCTTTCAGAATTAAATCTTGGGATGTAATAGTGTTTACTTGTGACTGAGCATTTTTAACATTTGTATCTTTAGATTTCTTACACAGAAATGATTTATGACCATAAGCGTTACAAGCAAAACAAAGCGGCCCTTTATCTTTATTTACACAGTTAATGCTCTTATGATTATTCCCGCCACAATTAAAACAACGCATATTTGGCTTTACAGGCTTAAATTTGTTCTTAACTTCAACTTCGGATTTAATTTTAGGCTTAGCTCCTTCATATTTATGAAATTTTGCATTTTCATACTCCGATCTTATTTTTTCATAAATCTTTAATTTTTGTTTAAATTCAGCAATATTGGGACAACCATACAAAAAAGATTTTTTAGAAATGGGGTCATTAATTCCATTTATTACATACTGAATAAGGGCAGAATCTTCAATATTGCCTTTTGAGCATAATTGTTTCATATTTAAAAAATATTCATCTAACGATTCATGTGGTCTAATTTTTCTTTTGGACAGCAATTCGTGTAATTCAGCTGAATTGCACGTTTGACCAAATTCAGATATGAGTAGGGCTTTTAATTTAGACCACGAATTAATATTTGTTTCACTTTCAAGAAATAATTTTGCTTTGCCTGTCATACGGCGTTTAGCCAAAATCAATTTGTGCAAATCACTAACATTAAACAATGAAACAATATCTTCAAAATCGGCAAGCCACTTATTACTATTTTGTACTTCAGCACCTTCAAACATCATTATCATTGATTCTATGTCATTTATAGAAATACTAGGTTTAATAACATAATCAGGAATTAGAATTTTCTGATTTTCATTACTTTCACAACTAGAACTACCAGAATCATTTCTCACATTATTCTCAAAAACATTTGAAATATCTTTAGTTTTATCATGTAAATCATCATTAAATTCATCGGCACTCTCGTCATCACTAAGAGTACCTTCATCGGGTATCATATTAATTTTCAAAATACTAAAATCACATAAACTAGAAATTATTCTGGCAGCAATTTCATCAAAAGTTCAGGAATTATTTATACACAAAACATTGCAAATGGTTATCAAATCGTTAACAGAAAAATTATCTTTGATTTCTTTCAATTTTGTTTGATATTCATTGGAATCTACTTCAAACGAAAACCCAGTAAAATTCCGAATTCTACGTCGATTATTTCTATCACCGATTTTTCCAAAAATTAATTTATGCAATGTCTTAATACTAGATGATTTTTCTGTTTTCAATGAAAGTTCTAATTCCTTTAAATCTACTAATTTCGCCATTGTTGAAAAGAAAAATAAAATAATAAACTCACTTTATAATCAGATGTTCAGCTTCACACTGTGTCAACACTTTCATCGCAAAATTTTACCTCTTCTGAATTAGCTTTTTGGGCTTGACATCATTTCATCACAGTTCTAAAAAATAATGGCTTCCAGGATGTTTAAAAAATATTTCCATCTCTGTGGGCGTTCGTATATCCCAGTTCTGAATACCAAAATTTATGGAGATTCTTCTTATAAAAGTTCTTTCGAACACATAAGTAAATAAACTCGGAGGTAAATTAAATTCTGACACCGTTTTTAAACTTTTAAATGACTTATATTAAACGTTAATATTTACAAAAAAGATATTTACATATTAGTATTTACAATTCGAACATTCAAAAGGAAACTTTAATTAAAACATCTTAATCGCGTCATCTTAATCAACATTCTTCTAAAGTCAAAACCAACTCTCCCAACATTCCATCCAACGATCTCTTCCGTTCATTTCTTTTTTCTTCGGCTTTTCGTCTGAATGGAGTTTTTTCAGAAAATCGTCTGCTTTCTAAAGACCTTTTCTATCAGAGTTGCGATATGAAGAACCTTACAAGACATGATACTTGGCTGTTGGAGAAAGAATCGCTCCCACATATATATAATATTTTTTTTTTAATTTTATATCACAGGTTATTTAGAGAATGGTATACTTAAAACTTGTATTTATAATTCAAATGAAAATCAAATTTCAAATTCTTTTTTTTTTAATTGCTTACAGGCGTAAATGTTGTATTAAAGGCGAATTTTCTTTCTGAAAAAATTTCCATGTATTTACTTGTATTTATATACAAGGATGCAATTCCTTGCAATAAATAAATATTACAATATTCACATCAAAATAACAAAAGCTCCTATTTAAGAAAAACCCATAAAAAATATAACAATAACTTTCATCAAACCCAATGAACATTTACCTTTTTCTACTTGTCAAGTAGTTAGTGAATATTAATAATTTTTAGACACTTTTTTTCTCTAAGTATGAGGGAGAAAGGAGAAAGTAATAAAATTATATAGTATTTAAGTATACAAAACTCAGGGGACACTTATATATTTTTATTATAATTTTTAAGTGCTCAAGTATAATTTAACTTCTATATGTGGTACCTTTTCTATAAATTTCAGTCTATTACAACTTTTTATGTATTTTCTTGATGTTGCTTAACCCTTTATCGATCGACGACGGTACTTATAAGTACCATAAAAATTACAAATTATCAAAAATTTATTACAAATTATCTTTAATTTTAAGCTATTTTAGCGAAAAAAAATTTCTCTTATCCTTCTTCTCCCTTTTTTTTTTTTTTTTTTAAGTTTCCATCAGAGCACACGAAACATGTAAAATTAAAAGGTATTTTTTTGCCATTTTATTTTATTTTAATGAATCCCTTATAGCATATATATAAATAATTTGATATTTTAAAATAATGTTTTATATTATGTATGCCAAAAATAAATTTTTATTTTTCCCTGGAAGAATAGTTTTTTTCCTTTTGCAAAACTTCTATTTCAAATCAATTTCTATTTATTATAGATTTTTTTTTTGTACAATGCGATTTAATTGAAATGATATAAATTTAAATTAACCTCACATATTTATCTGTTCAAACAGACTAATGTCTAATGGTGATTTAGATAATAAAGAATTCAGAAAATCATGTTTGTTACTTCTTTTTAAAGTTTCGCTTTAATTTACAGTTTTTCTACGGTTCGGTGCACATTCCAAGACTACACAGAAGATAAAACGAATATATTTCGAATTTTTCCATGTTCAGAATAAATAGTCCGAAACGAAATTGAAAGAACAATATTTTTATCTTGACACACGAATATATTTAGGAAGATGTGTTTTGTTGGAAGCAGATAACATGGTTGTCGTTTCAAGCTAATTATAATTTTTTATTGCTGTTCACTTTCAAATTAGAGTTGAATATGTTTTCGAAAGATAGCACATGCTAATTTGCAAAGGCATTGTCAATGATAGATATGCATCCCATTATTTTATTTTATTGTTATTTTTTTATTTTTCCAGGAATGAAATAAATATTCTGAAATAAAAATAAAAGAGCAATACAGTCGGCTCTCGTTAATTCGAACTCGTCGGGACCACAAGAAATGTTCGAATTATCCGAAGTTCGAATTATGGAAAATATGAAATGAAGACATGCTTAATATGGTACTACTATAAAGAAATTAATGTTATAGTGTTTTTAAAATTTATTTCGTCTGTAATCGTTAGAATATGATTTAATATTAATATTAAATTAGAATGTGTAAATACATAAACTAATTAAAAGATTAGAAACAAGCACAATTGAAGAAAATTTGAAAGCGTCACTGATGGACAGACGGGCACTAAAAAGTGGATATCAAATGCATTGGAATATATTTATACTTGTTTGGAACCATTTTCACAAAAATCAAAGAAAGAAAGTTATTCAAATGATGTGAAATCCGTGAGAAAGAACAGAAAAATAAAAAATCGGAATTCTCGTTAGTTCGAATTAAACGGAGTCAAGAAAAAAAAGTTCGAATTAAGGAAAAATTTTAACGTTATTCTGCCATTGAAAATTTCGGGACTTCATGTTTAGTTTGAATTAAGCGAAGATTCGAATTATCCGATTTCGAATTAACGAGAGTCGACTGTATTTTTATTTCGTTACGTACGAATGCATTGAGAAGAAAATGCTTTAGGTATTTTTAATAAGAATTTGTCTTTTTAACTAATTTGTAATAATAAAAATTTTGTTGCATATTTACTATTTATGATTATTTTCACTTAAAAAGATATTCGAATGAGTATTGCATGTTAAAAATATGTTTTTGTTTTCTTTTTTAAAACTTTAATTAAAATATTAACATAAACTGTTACAATGCTTCTTAACGTAATTTTTTTAAGTATCAAACTTCATTCAATTCACAACAAATCTCATATTCTTTTATAACAAACTTAAAGTATTTCAGCCAAAACTTATTGACATAACAAGTAAATAAAAATCCAATAATTTTATAAAAACAATCAAAATGTTTCAAAGGAAAAAAAACTAACTCTGAAAGGATTAAAAAGAAATACATTTATTGACACATTATCATTATTAATACTTACGGAATAAAAGAAATTTATTTCTCTACGAAAAATTACTTTTTAGAAAGCTGTATATTTATTTGATTTATTAAAAAGAATTTGAATTTCGTATATTGGCGTTTCTAATTTGTACAATACAATGTAGTGTAAAGAAAAAAAATAACCTCACTAATTTAATATTTCTATTTTTGTCTCTGAAAAGAGATTCTTTATTTTTTTATTATTTCCCTGAAGAAATCTACCCATCTTCTTTATTTGTATTTATATCTAAAACTCATTTTTTTTACGAACTAATTTCTTTGTTTTGCTAAGATGTTACTTTGTATAACATGGTTGATTTATTTCTAGGCAAATTGTATTTCTATCAACTTTTTTCGAATTTGTGCTATGCGAAAGATCGAAGTTATTTTCGTAATAAAAAACTTATTTTCTATTTTCATAAATCTCTATATTTAATTGAATAAAAGCTGTATTTTTTATAAATGTGTTCTTACTAATTAATACAATACGATGCAATATAAAAATATCTCCATTATAAAATATTAATGTAATTTTCTACATGAGGAGATTCCTAAATAGCCTAATCTACTCTTCTTTTTAACGATATTTACAGCCCAAAGCAAATTTATTTTCCCACTAAAAGAATAAAATAGTTGAATAGAAAGAAGGAAAAGCTACAAATTAAGAAGCTATAAATTGGAAGTTACAAATTAAGTAGTACCAAATGTAAGGGTACGACTCAAAGTTTCGTATTAAATTCCAGTCTAAACACAGAGACTCTGGTCTAAATAGCCTGTTTCTTGGGAAAAGATACGTTTGAAAACTTTATCAAATCATTGTTTCATATTTTATCAATTTATTGGATTCCACTTTATAATTTCACCAAATCATAATTTAATATTTTATCGGTTTTCGGTTGAACGTTCTGTAAAATCATTCCTTAAAGTTTGATCAGTTTTCTTTTTTCAATATTTTACCATTTCTTGGTCTGATATTTTAACAATTGAAAGTTCAATATTTTACCAGTCTTCATTTCGAAATTTTAATAAATTACAAATCAGTGCTTTAAAAATTGACAATCATTGACCAGTTTATGGTTCAATATACGCATATATCAATATGCATTATATTAAATCGCATAATACATCATAAATTCATTGATATCCCATGATCAATTATGATTCTAGGCTGCCATGTTGATGACGTCCTATTTAAATGGAACCCTATTAATTCCATACAACTGAATTTAATATATGTAATTGTAAAACGTTTTCAGTTCCTGAATTTTTGCACAAGGGTATAGCAGTTATTGGACAAAGAACTCAACAATTATAAACTAGTTATAAAATAAACGCACCTCATTTGCAACGTTTGATGCAAGAATTCCGACTTATTTAAAATTAAAATGGAAATAAAACACACAAAACATTTTTAATCACAATTTAAAAATATTACTTAAAAAATCTTTATTGTCACTATCGAAATCTATATGTCTAATCTATATCTCTAATAAAAATTAAACAAAGATTTAAAACTAGTGTTGAAAGTAGATTGTTATTTCTTTTGTGTTGCTGGCAACAACATGGTTTTGTTTTCGATGGAATAAAAATGTCTTTTTTAAAAGTTGACTGGTTAATGCGTACATTAAAGCTTAAGTTGAAATATTAAAGTAAATAAGCTTAATTTAATGGAGTCAGATAAAATAATTTGATAAATAAGTACGACTGAATGAAATGATATTCAGGGAGATACTACCGACAACTAGTACTTTTATTCTTTTTTTTTTTTTTTTTTTAATCTTAATTTTATTCTATGGGAATTGCAATCATCTCTGAAATTATCTCTTAAATAATTAATGTTCCATGTAATCGAAACCAAGATCTTTTATTTGAGTTTCAAATAAGATAATGGTAATTCAAATCAGAAACATCTAGTAGAAAATCTTTAGCATTTTTTAGGTGCGTTCGTAATTATGTAAATACGTAGCACCTATAGTGGTCGTTCAGTCCGTCCGTCTGTCCTTCCGCATATAACAACACAAAAACTACCCAACCGAATCGTTTGAAATTTAAAATACATAAATATTACATAATTTTGTCAAGTCATTTCAAATTTTATGAAAATCGGATGCATAGATCAATTACAGGGGCAATCAAAAGTATTCCTTTACATTACGGTCAATGGGGAAAAAGATTCAAATGCATTTTAATCGTTTGAAATTTAAAATGCATAATTATTACATAATTTTGTCGAGTTATTTCAAATTTTTTGATAATCGGGTGCATAGATCAATTACAGGGGCAATCAAAAGTATTCAATTACATTATGGTCAATGGGGAAAAAGTTTCAAATGTATTTTATACGTTTGAAGTTTAAAATACATAATTATTACATAATTTTATCGAGTTATTTTAAATTTTATGAAAATCGGATGCATAGATCAATTACAGGGACAATCAAAAGTATTCCGTTACATTACGGTCAATGGGGAAAAATGTTTCAAATGCATTTTAAGGGTGTTACACTCATTCGAACTTAATAAAATTTTTATGCAACTATAAAATACATATTATAATATACATTTTACATAATTTGTGGTGCAAAGAACATTTGTTATTGATTTACAAGGCCGCACAAAAATATTCCATTACATAATGGTATAGGGAGAACATTGTTTGATGAGCGTTTTAATTGTAATTCACTATATACAATTTTATGAGATTGATATATGAGAGTAATATTTTTAAAACTTCGTTATCGTACGAACGCACCTCATTTGCTACGCTTCACGTGCAATTTCCAACTTGTTTTATATTTAAAAGAAATAAAATATTTGGTTGATTAACGCATGCATACCAATTTATGCTTATAAAATTATTCGAATAAAAGTTTATTTTAAGCTTCGATTAAAAAAATTAAAATTGGGCAAAAAAGAAATGATATTCCGGTGTACAATATTATTTCATGAAGATTATTTTTTTTCTACTTAAAATATGTTTGATTAAAAAATGAGAAAACCGTGCTAAGACAACTTTAAATTAATTTACATACTTTTTTGAAGCATCTTTTATGTATTTTACCCCTTTTAACTGTAAAACAAAAATAGTTCATACTTTCGTTTTCAAGCACAAATAAGTACCATCATCATGTCAAATTCTTAAAGTTTAAATCAGAATAATATTAAAGTATTCTGATTTAAACATTACTTGGAAGTAAACATATATTTTCATTTTTTTGCAATATTTAAATTTACAGCTGCAATAACGCTACAACAATTAACATCACAGTGTGGTTAAATTCAAAAAATGGAAGTACATACACTTAATTTTACTTTTAAACTGCAATAATTTCTTCCCGCTAAATCTTAAAATTGTGATTAATGTATAAAAGTTTATGCACTCCAAAAAAATACTTTAGTCTTTTCACAGAAAATTTACTAGCAGCTATGCTGCCAGAAATTTTCTGTCAATTGACGGATATCCGTTTATTTTTTTTCTCCGTTAAAAGAAACAAAATATCCGTCATATCAAAAATATAAAAGCGGTAGACATGGGGATCGAACCACTGATCCCAGCTTTCAAAGGCGAACGCACTAGCACGGAGCTACGGTTATACAGTAGGAAAACGCTTTGAAGTAAATGTGTTCATTTCAAATGGGTATGACTTGGTCTATTTCGTTAAAAATCTTTTAATTTTGAAGTTAATTTCTGGAAGATTTCGTCTTTATAGATATTGTGACTGGAGTTTATAAAATTATTTTTATAATACAATAAAACTATCGTATAAACGATAGTTTTATTGTAATATAAAAACGCGAATTTCAAATATGTTTACGTAGCTTGCTAGAGGTAAAAAATGGGTGTTCTATTTTTATTTGATAAGATTATTTTGGAGTAATATCGAATTTTTTGCATTTAATTTTTTAATTAAAATAGCTTTTAAATTTGTTCACTTAAAGTAAATTTTAAATGACAATATTTATTTATAAATAACTTTGTAAATTCAAATTTATTCAACTTATCCAACTTTAAATAATAAATTGTGAGAATTTTTGAATGAATGAAGAGATAAATTGTTATTTATTTTCAAATTCGAAATTTTTTTTTGTCTTTTTTTTAACTGAATTAAACATATTAATCTAAAAAAATTTTTGTTTTTCATTTTAAAAATAAATTTGAATTTATTATTAATCGACCCAATACGCCTGCATTCTAGGAATAAATGAAATATCTTCCTCTTTTTTTAGACGTTCGGAATGAACTCACGATTCAAGTATGTTTTCAGGGAGTACGGGAACTATTTGTGAAAAAATAAAGATAATTTGGTGTATATTGACTAATTTTTCTGACAGTGTGTTTATAAGAGTAATAGTAATTTCGAATAATAATTTATTTTTAATTTCAAATACAATAAAGAAAACTTGTATTCAGGCGTGATTTATTTATTTATTTATTTATTTATTTATTTATTTTTAATTTTAGGTATATTAAATGTATAATCACCTTTCTTTCCAAAGAAACTTTCATGACATAAATAACTAAAGATCAAATAAATTTTAATATAAAGAATAATTTGAAGAGATAGAACTTCTTTAACCCAACATTAAAAAAATTTGAAATTGCCTTTCGAAAGAACTGAGATTCTCTTCATCTTATGCAAAGAAGACGTGCTTCGAGGATGATTCTTTTGAAAAAAAAAAAAAAAAAAACTAGCGATTTCAAATGTTTTTTTTAAATGGTGTGTTTAATAAATAAGTTTCAACTTATTTTCTTTACTTTTGAAGTGGATGCAATGAAAGTTATTTTTCAAATGAAATATCTTGTTTATTAAATAAGAAATTTTATTTTTTCTTTTGTTTCATTAACTTCTGCGTTCCCGAAGCTAAAATAGTACTACAAATACTCACTTATTGGTTTTAAACAAGCAAAATGACATTAGAACAAATTGGAAAATGCACGTGAAGCGTAGCAAATGAGGTGCGTTCGTACGATAACGAAGTTTTAAATATATTCAGATCGTGCTGTTATAATAGATAGTACTTCGGATACAGTATAGTGGGCGAAATTTTTCTTGTGTTCCATGAAATATACAAGAAGTAATTTTTATTACTCCTCAGCAACGTATATCACACGCTTAACTATATGCTTTCTTTTATACAGGAAATAACTTGTAGTATTTATTCCTCAGCAACGCATATTAATCTCATAAAATGTTAAATAGTCAATTACAATTAAAACGCGCACCAAAAAATGTTCTCTCTATACCATTATGTAATGAAATATTTTTTTGTGGCCTTGCAAATCAACAGAAAATATTTTTGCACCCCAAATTGTGCAAAATGTATATAATAATATGTACTTCCTAGATGCATAACAATTTTATTGTGTTCGAATGAGTGTAACACCATTAAAATGCATTTGAAAGTTTTTTTTCATTGACCGTAATGCAACGGAATACTTTTGATTATCCCTGTAATTGATCTATGCATCCGATTTTCATAAAATTTGAAATGACACAACAAAATTATATAATAATTATATACTGTACAAAAGATCTGGTACAATGCCATACTAGAAAAGAAAATTACCTATGGAACAGCAGTTTGGTTTAATCTACTTCAAAAGTCTCATGGACTAAGATTAATTTCCTCAATACAAGCTCAATGCCTTTTGTTAATCTCTGGTGCTTACAAAAAAACGGCAACTTTGGCACTGTGTATATTGACAGGAATTCCACCGTTGTCATTAAAACTATCACAGATTTCTACATAAGGAAAAGTCCTCAGATTGGGAATACCAATAGATGAATTCAAACCAGAAATGTATCAAACGAAATCTAAGTCGGCCTCTATTTGTCCGTATAAACCTTATCTTAAGTGGGACAAAGAAAACGCAAAAGAAACTGAGATAAACATATTTACAGACGGGTCTAAAAATGATGAGGGAACAGGACTTGCTTTTTGTTGTTACCAAAATAAATCTCTAATACATACTTTCCAACTCAAGTTAAGACAAGAGAATTCTATATTTCAAGCGGAATTAACGGCAATATTTAAAGCACTAAACTGGTTCCTTCAAACTGATTATAATACTGCAAAAATACACACTGACAGACTCTCTAGTCTTTATGCCTTAGAAGATATAACATCAAAATTAGCAATAGCTCAAGAAATCATTAAGCTACTTCAAAACACTACAAAAATAGTTTATTTCTCCTGGTTAAAAGGTCATTCTGGCAATTATGGAAACGAAACAGCAGATGAACTTGCGAAAGCAGCAATATCAGATTTAGACACAAAACAAGAATTTATTCCCTTTCCACCATCATATTTAAAGCGCCAATTAAAATTAAAACTTATACGTGACTAGCAAGATATATGGAACACAGATGACAGAGGCAGATTCATTTTTCAATTAATACCAACAATTTCTGAAAATCTGTTGTTATCACATAGAAATTTATATTTATTTGCGTCAAACCATGGACCTTTCCCGCAGTACCTTTTTAAAATCGGAAAGACATACTCCTCAAGATGTACCTGTGGAAAAATAGGTTCCTCTTTGCATTATATAACTGAATGCTCTTTAACTTCAACTTATCATATTAGACGATCTCAAAATATATCCCTTTCATCATGGTTCCAACTGATATTAAAACAACCTGCACTAGTTCAAAAAATTATAGACTGTATAACATTATTGGAAAGAAATCAAGGACTTTTTCAAATGCCACCATTGGATTTAATAGATGATGAAGACATTTAGAATATCATAAGAACATTTTTAAATAGAACTTTAACCTACTAAATTATCATTAGCAAATTTAACAAGTTTTACATTATCATCTTTTTGTTCTTAATTTATTACTCTCATATTATTCTGTTTATTTTATTTATTCCATTCAACTATCTCTAAATTGTCTTAACCTATTGCTTTTTTTTTTTTTTTTTTTTTTTTTTTTGAGAGCTAAGAAAATTTATCATCATTAAGTATTATTTAAGTTAGAAATATGATTATTGCAACTTCTGGTTATGAATATGCTCATAGGTTTATCTTAATTATTTATATTGTACATATAATTTTGTATTTATCACTGTGAAGAATTATTCAATTATGTTTACTTTTTGAGCACGCACTGAATAGCTAGGGCTACGCGTTGTCATTGTGTTTAAATTATATTCTTTCATTTGTTTTCTAATATATCTTTGACGGCGGTCTGGGGCCATTTAGTGTCCCTGGTCTTTCCTGAGTCCGTATACTAAGGAGATTCTCCTTTCCTTTTGGCATTTCTGTCTTAGTCCATGTTGGGCTTTTAGCATAGTTATTTCACCCTGCTAGGTGGGGCTTGTTGAGCTTAAGCCATTTGGTAGGCCTCCCCACCTAGCTGAAACTGAAACTGAAACTATACTGTACATTCCGGCGTATAACACGCCCTTTTAACTCTGAAAAATCACTTCATTTTCCCGTGTGCGTGTTATACGCCGAATGGTTCAAGTAAAATAATAAGAATAAAACATTCCAAATTTTTTGAATTATATAAATGCATTTATATATTTACATAAACAAAGAAACTTACAGTATATATATTTCTAAGAAACTTTATCTTACTTACCAGATCACATGAAAAGTTCATTGTATTTTTCCACATTTATACTTTCGGGAATGTCATCTTCCTCCCTACTCTCACTTTCATGTATTTTATCACCAGCATTGTTTTCATTTAGCCATAAATAGTCATCCTCGGTACCGTCAAATGCATTGGGAATTCCACATTTAAAAAATGATTTGAAAATTATTTCCGGTTTCATTTCATCCCATCATGTTATAATCCATTCACATATTTGCGATTAAGTCGCATGCCGCACATTTTTACTTACCCATCATACGTAGTATAGGGTAAGTCTTGCAATCGTTTTGAAAATCGTATAAAAATTTTTGACGGATTTACACGTTTCAAATAGTGGAGATTCCGAAAAACATATTTTTTAAAAATTTTTTTCATTATTTTGCCTTTTTTTTAAAAAAAAGAGACTCCGGGAGTGCCGACAGAAGTGAAAACTTGAACAATTATGTGTGTATTTTTTTAGTCGTCTGGACATATTTTATTGTGCAGAAAATACTTTTAAATGAAGTGTTTTTTATTCATTATTATAAACTACTGCTACAAAAATTATATTACAATTTTCATTTAATGCGCTATTGTACATGAAAAATAATGCATATTATTTTACATACAAAAATTGCAATCTATTGCTTAAAACATAAATTTACAAATGCATGAAATATGAAATATCGTCAGTTGGTATTCTTTGAAATAAATACCCATAAAACTTATGAATTTTCATCCCCATTTCAACAATTCTTCCATCATCACCATCATCATTATTATCATTATATTCTAGATTTGATATTATAGGTTTATGGTAACTAAAATATATAGCAAACAATTTTGATTCAATTCTATTTAAATATCTTGTAATGACTGCATCAATTGTAATTTTTTATCTCTCTGTGCTAAGATTGCGATGGTTGGTCATTGTTAAATCAAATTTTCTATTTAAAAATTCAATTAATTGTAGATTTTCATCATCCACAAAGTTGATGTTGAAATCCCTACTCAAAATCATCGGCAAATCATCAAATCTCTTTTCAATTCTATCTTGAAGTAATGCAGAAGCCTCTTTAGAACAAATAAATAAATTTTCATACAAAAACTCTCATTTGCACTTAAAGACTTATCCGGTGAAATATAAATGGCAACCAATACAATTAGTTTTTCATTTTCAGAGTGGCAACAACAAACACATATATCACTGATATCAAAAACATTACCACTAAACATACTGGTGTACCTCACATGCACATTCATATGAATTGTGGAAATATATGCCCATTACATCAAACAACCTTTTATAAATAGCTACTCCTGCTACTGGACGACCGTATCTTCTGAAACTTGCAACAAATTGAATAGTAATCAAACAATATAAGTTGTTAAACTTTAAATACAATTTTTTAAAAAATGGTTGGAAAGTGCAGCATAATCGATGCACAATATCATGATTTTTCTTTCTTAACTTTTTATTCCATCTGGTAACAGTATATTTTGTTAAACTTTAAATACAATTAAAATTTTTAAAAATGCTTTTGAAATGTAGCATAATTGATGTGCAATGTCGTGTTTTTTCTTTCTTAACTTTTTATTCCATTTGGTATCAATTTATGTTGTTACTATTTAAATACAATCAAAAATTAAAAAAAAAAAAAGAGAAAAATGGTTGGAAAGTGCAATGTAATCAATGCGCGATGTCATACTTTTTCTTTCTTAACATTTTATTCCCTCTGGTAACAGTATAAGTTGTTAAGGTTTAAATACAATTACAATTTTTAAAATTGGTTGGAAAGTACTGCATAATCAATGTACAATATCATGTCTTTTCTTTCTTATCATTTTATTCCATTTGATAACAATATAAGTTGTTAAACTTTAAAAACAATTGAAAATATATATTAAAAAAAAAGGTTTAAAAGTGCAGCATAATCGATGTGCAATGTCATGTTTTTCTTTCTTAACTTTTTATACCATTTGGTATCAATTTATGTTGTTACTATTTAAATACAATCAGAAATTAAAAAAACTGAAAAAAGTGGTTGGAAAGTGCAGCATAATTGATGCACAATGTCATATTTTTTCTTTCTTAACATTTTATTCCTTCTGGTAACAGTATATGTTGTTAAACTTTAAATAAAATTATAATTTTAAAAATTGGTTGAAAAGTGTAGTATAATCGATGAGCAATGTCATGTCTTTTCTTTCTTAACTTTTTATTCAATTTGATAACAATGTAAGTTGTTAAACTTTAAATACAATTGAAAATTTAAGGAACTGAAAAAAATGGTTGGAAAGTGCAGCATAATTGATGTGCAATGTCATGTTTTTTCTTTCTTAACTTTTTATTCCATTTGGTATCAATTTATGTTGTTATTATTTAAATACAATAAAAAAAAGAAAAAAAGTAGTTGGAAACTGCAGCATAATCAATGCACAATGTCATACTTTTTCTTTCATAACGTTTTATTCCATCTACTAGCTGTTCTGCCCGGCGTTGCCCGGGTTCATAGAAAAATAGCAAGAATTGGGAAAAAAAAACTTTAAAAATCACGGAACTCAAAATTTAATCTACTTGGATAAATGTTTTGAATCTAATTAATTTGATAATGTAAGAAGCATTCAAATACGAAAAAAACTTCTAAAAAATCGCAATAAAAATCTTTAATCGCACAGGAGAAAATTTATCATATTAGCGAAGAAATTAAAAACCGAATTCCTTTTCCGTATCTGAAAAAAATCGCCGTGAACTCAAAAAAAAAAAAAAAAAACATACTGCATTAAAAATTGCTGTAGATCAAAATAAGAGAGCAAAACAATTACCGTAAAGGATAAAAGTTTGAAACCAAATTCTTATTAGTCTAGAAATTTAAAATCGAATTCCTTTAAAAAATGTTAGAGGGTTGAGAAAGCCCAAAAAGTGCATTGAAAATTGTAATGAAAGTCGTAAAACATTAAAAAATCCCTAGGGTAAAAATTCACTGTTATAATATAAAATACTGTAATAAAGAAATTAACCATATTAACCAAAAAGTTTGAAATCGAAATCGATTTCCGGATGTAAAAAAAAAAATCGCCACGGAACTTAAAGAATGGCTAAAAATTACATTGAAAATTGCATTAAAAATAGCTAAATATTTGGAATTCAATGCTTAAAAAAATAATATTAAGGCAGGGCGGGGGGGGGGGGGGGGTTATGATCGAAATCATTCATAAATTACAAAATGTAACACGGAACGCCAAAATCATATTAAGAGATAAAATATTGCATTCGAAACATAACTACATTAAACAAAATATTTGATATCAAAATTGGTTTCTGAATGGCAGAAAATCGCCAAGGAACTTAAAAAATGGCTAAAACTCGTATCGAAAACTATATTAAAAATCACTGAATATTTAAAAGTCATGGCTGTAAAAAATTAATATTCAGTCGAAAATATTGTAATCTGAAATCGTTCATGAATAAGGAAAAGTCAACACGGAACACCTAAAATCCCCCAAACTAACTAAAAATTACATAGAATATCGCATTAGAAATTGGCAAAATTCATAAAAGCGTCGAGAACAAATTGTATTATTTATGCTAAAAGTTAGAAACCGAAATTCTTTTACCGATGTCAACAACTGTCACAGAACTTGAAAAATCACTATAAAACAGATTAAAAATCAGTAAAATTCAAAAATCCGGACAAAATTTGCCATAGTAAGATAAACATTTATATTAAATTCCTGCGGACATAATTTACCATAATGGGACAAAACATTGAAATCTGAACTCTTTCATTAGTTAAAAAATAAAGGCACAAAACTTGCTAAGCATTTCGTTAAACATTTTATGAAAATACACAAAAAATCTGAATCATTGATGTCAAAATTTACTACATTAAGCTACAAATTATATAAAAATTTATTTTTCAATTTTGAAAAAATCGCCGTGAACTCGAAAACATCTAAAAATTGTATTAAAAAGTGCATTACAAATCGTTTCAAATTTAAAAATAGCGGGGGACAACATTTACATTAATAGAATAAAATAGTGTAATCTGAATTCTTTCTTAAATACGAATGAAAAAATCGGCGCAAAGCGTGAGAAATAATGAAAAGATTGTTAAAAATTGTTTTAAAAAATCACTAAATTTCAAAATTCGAAGTGTAAATGTTTGAAATTAATTTACTTTTCGAAATTTCAAAAAATAGCCGTGAAATTAAAAAAAAACAATACAAAACCATTGAAAAATTCATTAAAAATCGCTAAATTTAAATACATCCCGTGAATAAAAAAAATATTCTAGTCGTGTAAAACGTAGTAACCATTCTTTTTTACATGAATTACAAAAAAAAAATTGACGCAGAACACAAAATATATCAAAAATCACATTGAAAATCGACAAAATTAAAAAAAGGTAAATGGTAAAATTTACTATATTAGGCTAGAAGTTTTAAACCAAAATAATTTTTGAATTGTTAAAACACCACTGTGGTGGGGATCGAAAAAAAAATAGTACTAAATCGCATTAAAAAGTTTATTAAAAACGCATTGAAAAATGCACTAAATATCTCTAGTTATTTTTTAAATCGCAGTAATCAGAATTTCATCAAACGGATAAAACATTCTAATCGGAAATCTGAACTATTTGATTATTTGATTGACCAAGAAACTATCTGGGTCAAACCATAAGACTAAACTACAATATTGGCGGATCGTAAATTCATCAAACGCAAAAAAATCTCGAAAAATCGCATTAAAATAGCTGAAATTCATAAATCTTAACAGCTAAAATTTAATACATCAGCCTGAAAGTTTTAAGCAAAATTCCTTTTACTAATGTCGAATAATAGCGGCAAAATTTACATTAAATAATTCACTAAAAATTCAAACATCGTTGCACGAAATCTAAATAAATTATTTTGAAAAGAGAATAAAATTCACTAATTTATGTCGAAAGAATGAAACCGCTTTCCTTTTCGCTAATGTGGAAAAATCGCCTCGAAACCCACTAAATTCGCATACGAATTAAATTAAAAAAACTGAAAATCGGCCTTCGAGGTGTAAAATTTAATACATAACTTCGTGTAGCGGTCTCTCCAGAACATCGCCAGTACTTTAAAAATTTTAACATGCGTTAGAAACTACCTTAAAGTGTAAAACAGATCTCCTTATTACATTTCCTATTTTTGTTCGCGCCCCTCCTTTCACGCAGCCTGAAATGTGTCACACCATTCTTTGTTTAAATTTTTTATCATGTATTATAAACCATTTTAAAATTTAAAATAAATCACATTGCTATATTTCCAAATTTTAACAAAATCGCTTTCTGTTAGTTCCATTTTTCACCACCAGCTAGCGCACTCTATTCTTCAAAAACTTTATCAAAACGATACTCTGTTAAACAACCTATCAAGTGATATATTACTCGAGGGGAGCGGTCTTAAGCAAGAATTTAAGATATTTTATGAAATTGCTATTCGAAAATAGTGGTAACTAAATTTTTGACATTTTAGGTAAATTTCGTAAAAAAAAATACTACTTATTGCATTCTCAACAGTTCAAGATTTCGATAGAACAAATGTGAAAAAAATAGATGCTAAACGCAAAAAATCCTGAAAAAGCGTTAAAAATCACATTGAAAATCGCATTAAAAATCATTAAAATCTAAAATTCGTAACAAACACAAAATTTAGGGCTAAAAGTTTGAAAAGGTTTTCTTTTTATCAATCTAAAAAAAAAAAAAAAAAAAAAAAAAAAAAAAAAAAAAAACCCGCAAAATGAGAAAAAACACTAAAAATCGCATTAAAAATTTGTTAAAAATTCAAAAATCGCTGTACAAATTCCGAATAAACTTTGCTGAAAAGAGAAAAAATTGCTATATTGGGTTAAAAGAATGAAACCGTATTTCTTTCAATAATGGGATAAAACTCCAAAAAGAACGCTAAAAATCGCCTAAAAAAATTATCCAAAAAAATTTAATCAAAAAATTTAAAATCGGGCTTCGAGGTGCAAAACTACATGTATAAAAGTACCTTCCCTCCACATTTTGTAACTCTACGTGCAGCAGACTCTTCAGAACAGCGCTGACACACACACAAACTTGTCTCTTTATTATTATAGATTTAAAAAAAATAGCGTTCTATTAGTTCCGTTTTCCACCACCAGGTAGAGCACTCTATTCTTAAAACACTTTATCAAAACCATACTCTGTTAAATAACCTATCAGGTGATATTTAACTCGAGGGGGTAGCGGTCTTAAGCAAGAATTTAAGATAGTTTATGAAATTGCTATTCCAAAATAGTGGTACCTAAATTATTGACATTTTAGATAGACTTCACAAAAAAATACTACTTATTGCATTCTCAACAGCTCAAGTTTTTGATAGAACAACTATGAAAAGAATAGATGCTAAACGAAAAATCTTTAAAAAACGTTAAAAATCGCATTGAAAATCGCATTAAAAATCGTTAAAATCTAAAAATCGTAACAAACACAAAATTTAGGGCATTAGGCTAAAAGTTTAAAACGATTTTCTTTTTATCAATCTCGAAAAATAGCCGCAAAATGAGAAAAAACACTAGAAATCGCATTAAAAATTCGTTAAAAATTCAAAAATCGCTGTACAAATTCTGAATAAACTTTGTTGAAAAGAGAAAAAAAAATTCTATATTGGGTTAAAAGAATGAAACCGTATTCCTTTCACTAATGGGATAAAACCGCAAAAATAAAGCTAAAAATCGCCTAAAAAATTATTTAAAAAAATCTAAACAAAAAATAGAAAATCGGGCTTCGAGGTGCAAAACTACATGTAAAAAAGTACCTTCCCTCCAAATTTTGTAACTCTACGTGCAGCAGTCTCTTCAGAACAGCGCTCACAGACAAACATCCTTCTCTCTTTATTATTATAGATTAACAGTATAAGTTGTTAAACTTAAATACAATTATAACTTAAAAAAACACACACGGACATTCGCGCAAGCGCCCTGTGTCGCCTAAACGGAGCAGCACACTCAGGCACGGTAGAAAGAGTGGGAGATACTAGTTCCTCTCCCTTCCCCTCGATCTTACGCTTTTTCGATCAGCATCACGTGACCCTGATGGGAGTTTGGAAGTTTTTATCCATACAAAAAGTGCTCAGCGCCGCTAAAGAAGTTTTCACTTCAAAATTTTTGCCGTCCGTCTGTCTGTCTGTCTGTAAACGCTCTATCTCCCGAACAAATTGAGATAGAGACTTGAAATTTTGTATGTAGTTGGTATAGAAGAATCGGACGAAGCCTATTTAATATCAGCAACCTCGATTATCCGGAACTATTTTTTTCGGACTCTCGAATAATTCGTTCTGATAAAAGGTATATAAAAATTTTCGAATTTGTTTGTTCTAAGGAATGAACGTAAAAGGCAATAAAATAACACACATTTTGCATATAAAACGAAGTCGATCGGATTATGAGTTGCCAAGATATTTGTAATCCTGTTTTCCACATTCTTCGATTTTTCATGACCCTGTATTTCATTCAAATCTCAATTCAGAGCTATATTTTAATTGGAAATGAGACGCTTAATCCGACGCAGTTAATTGTTAGTTAATAGAATTATTTTTTTGGGGGTTATAAGAATGTATCTTTTACGCAATTCGGTACTACTGGAGTAGTTTGGCGTTTTATATAATTTGTCGAAATTGGTACATCAGCAGTTCTTTAATACAGCATTACCATGTATATTAACAATATTTAAATTTTGTTTTATGAATTGCAATGCATTGTATATAAATAGTTTTCACATGTTTTATCTTCATATACATATCCATGATGGGTAAGTATTACGGTGGCCCCCAACGACTAGTCTCCTTTTGTAAAGGACTACTTTGAAGTGGGACTTTTCGTTTCCCATAGTCTCAAATGGAACAGTTTTTACTCCTTTTGTTTCTACAGTTTTGTTTCCTATTATATCGAACATTACGGGCGTTTCGCCCATATTGCCAAATTTGAGACAAATCATAGTTTTTCTCCTTTCGTTTATCAAAGATAAACTGCTGGAAACTTAACAGCTGTTGTTCCAAATCTTTTGAATTTTTTGGATCAAGTTTCGTCTTTTGGCGAAGAACAAAATTTCTACGATTCATAATTCTATCGCATCAAGTTTTCACTTTCTTTGGGATTAATTTTTGCCCATTGTAAGGCCAATAAACGAACACTACTCCTCGTTATTATTAGTTTATTTTGGCGATTTTCTAATATCTACTGGGCAACATTATCCTCTAAAATACGGTACTTCGTAATGCCTGTGCACAGTGCACATTTTTATTTTGGCATATTTAGAATCACAGCTTCATTCTTCATCCATTCACGAACAGAACATTCATTAACTCCAAACATTCTAACTGCAGCGTGATTACCATTTTCTTTTGAAAACTTCCATTTAAATCCAGATTGTATTTATTTCGCTTTACTGGAAGCATAGTTTATGATGAAGAACTGTTTTCATAAACTTTAAGATCAACGCATTTAAAAGTTATGGTTTCAAACAAATGACGAATGTTACATGAAACGGGAAATTTTTATTGATAGAATCAGCAAAAATGGCAGTGATCGGTTTATCTCAAACAAGATTTGGTGTGTGTGTGTGTGGGGGGGGGGGGGGTGATTCCAAAAGCTAAGAATTGAGCAGAATGAAGACGAGTGGCTTTACATGTCGCAAAGAAAAGACGCATTTATCTGAAGTAGGAGGAAAGATTTTATTTTTAGTTTATTTTCGTGGGAAAAAGTTGATGCCTGTTATACGTCAGTATATGCTTGAAATAAAATTATTTACTCTCAAATTAGTGGCGCATGTTATACGCCAGGGCGTGTTATACACCGAGATATACGGTATTTTAAATTTGAAGCGATTAAAATGCATTTGAAACTTTTTTCCCCATTGACCGTAACGTAACGGAATACTTTTAGCTGTCCCTGTAATTGATCTATGCATCCGATTTTCATAAAATTTGAAATGACACGGCAAAATTAAATACTAATTATATATTTTAAATTTCAAACAGTTTGGTTGGATAGTTTTTGCGTTGTTATATGCGGACAGACGGATAGACGGTCTGAACGACAACTATAAATACTACGTATTTACATAATTACGAACTCACTTTAAAAAGAACAATTCAGAAATTTATACTTTAGGAGATCAGCAATTTATTCACATATAGGTCTGTAAAATTACGAATCCTCTTAAAACATCATTTTAATTATCAGTAACATAAACTGCCATTATAGCAAATTTAAAGCTTTTAAACAAGTAAATGAGATAAAAACCTTATATTATAAAGGGTTTAAGTAAAATAACTAATTCTCAATTTCATGGTCAAACTATTTTGAAGGCTCTTTGCAAACTATAATAAAAATAAAAGATTTTTTTTTCTGAGGAAATTAGCACAATGTTGCTATTAATTGGTTTGTTCTTAAGAAGACACTCGACTCGCTGAAAATGACCCGTATGATAATGTTAAGTTTATGGAGCCGTTATTTTTAAACATCTTGCTCAAGTTTTAATATTTTCTTATGATTTTTTTATAGTATAGCTGAGGACGATCTACAATCAGGCGAGTTTTCGATTTTGGTTTCAGATTTTTTTAAAAAAGTTACTTTAATTTTCGGAATTGGTTGAAGCCGGTTCTGAAATTGAAACTATCCTAATATTAAAAAAATATAACCAAAATCGACATATTGACAATCATATATATGTATTCATAAAAACATTCAACCATTAACCCCTTGACTGCCCAGCCAAAGGGTAATATTGTAATGTTGTTTTCTCTGTAATTTATTAAAAATATAAAAAAAAGATGTTTTTTCCAACCTGATGCAAAATACGTTATTAGTATCGGTGTACAATCTTTGATAGCATCAATCCTAACTTAATTTTTCAGAACTGGGTTTTATTTGTGGAATTATACTAATTTAAATATTGCTTATGTTGCAGTGAAACCTGCAGCTTAGTGTGTGAAAAAATCAGCCGGCGGCAGTCAGGAGGTTAAGAAAAGAAGTAAAAATGTTTAGAAAAAACTAAACAGTTTCATTTTTTATAAGGAATAATATACATACCAGCATATGTGAACCCAAGTGGCAAAGAGGTTAATACAAGTTTACTTTTTAAGAATATTTTTTCTTTAACTTTTAATTGTTTGTTTTTAAAAATAGCGTGTAACACACACCTGTAGTTTTTTTTCACCAATTTACTTTTCATCAAAACTGTGCATTTTACATCCGTAAGTGCGCTTCAGAAAAAAACATATTTCTTAATTCAAGCAATTTTAAAATAATTATGAACGAAGATAAAGAACAATCTTTATCAATTTACTTAATAAATAAATAAATAAATAATTTACCATAAACCATTCTCTATTATTAAAAGCAGAAAAAATACTTTCATCTTTATAAAAACAAAATTTCTGTTGCTAATTTTGGGAAATTATTCAGAGTACTTTTAAGAGGTATTAATAAGATCGTCATGCCAGTGATAGAGAAGAGTGATGCCAGTGATAGGAACCTGTGATATAGATTTTTCTAATGCTATCCTTTCTGAAATAAGCAATTTCCTGTTCAATAAACATGTTTTCTGACTAAAAATGATAAATTAATTGCATTACTATTACAATTAATATTAATTTTTACTGCTCCATGGAAAATTTTCTTCTGCAGCTGAAACTAGTTGGATGTGCCAATCCCAAAACTTTCTTCTATTTTATACGTACATTTTAATATTTCAAAATTTAGTTATACATGTTAATACGTTAATATTATTAATTTAGTACTAAACCGATTTCAATTTTAAATTTCTACTTCTGTCAATTAATCGGGGTAAAAGCGAGTTTCCGTATCTTCACGAGCCGATGAACAGTAGAACGATAGTCAGATTTTCTTCAAATTTAGGAAGGATTTACTCGCCATACTCCAAAAAAAAATCATACACAAAAAATTTAGTTCAAAAACTTTTTAATGGTAAAATAATAAAAATTGCACAGACATCGCGATTACAGCGCCTCCTTTCGGCGGATGTTTTCAAATTCAGAGAAGATCTGCCATAGTCAAACACTTATAAAAAAAATTTCATACAATTCTATGCATAACTTCATACACTTTTCTGTGGAAAAATATTGAAAATGCCACAAAAATCGCTATTACAGCGCTCCTCTTCCGGCGGATTTTTTTTTTCAAATTTAGAGACTAACTAGCCATAGTCATACACTTACACAAAAAATTTCGTTCAATTCGATGCATAACTTGATACACTTTTATTCAGTATAATACTGAAAATGGCATAAATTTTTTTACTGCAGCGCCCCCCTGCCGGCGGAATATTTCAAAATTAAAGAGGAACATGCTTGCCACAGCCAAAAACATTCACAAAAAATTTCGTCCAATTCTATGCATATCTTCATGCATTTTTTGATGGTAGAAAGGTGACATACGGACATACACACAGACATGCGCGGACACACGGACAGACAGACATTTTGTAAAAACATGTATTTGGAATCTCTGACCCCCTAAAACGTGTAAATCCGCCAAAAACCGGAAGTTTCGGAAGTTCCGCCAAAAACCAAAAAATTTCGATTGCAACACTTTCTCCTATTGAAGATAGAAGAAAGTAAAATATACATAGATTAAATAAGGTTGCCAACAAACCAAATTTGATAAACTTTTTTTTAATCACATCTAATTTTCGATAATTTTGCTAATTCCGTTTAGTGTAGAAAACGAGTTCAAAAGCATTCAAATATCCTCCGCCTTAACTTAATTACTGCAATTAGCATAATCGCACTAGTGTTCCTCAATAATGACATCAAAATCGATTACTACCAGAAATGTTTGCATTATATCGCTAAAGATTCATAATATGCTATGCGCTCTCAAGAAAACGTTTATACTAAGACAAACATGTTTCACAACCATTGTAAATTAACAGCAGTAACATAACATCAATATCATCTTATAAATCTCTTCTATGTGTTATTTATTAACGCAGTTGAAAATGTTTAAATGTGAATTTTTTAAAAATATATAACAAATTAACAACATGTAATAATATACTACTTATAATTGCTAAGAAACACATTTAAAAACAGTAAAATAGTCCGAAATAGATAAGAAAAAACTAAAGTTTTATCTTTAATTTTGTTTGTACCTGTAATTATAATTATATATCTGTATATTTGCCAATCACATCAGGTATTATTGTAGTTTTAAAAAAGGGGTAGTTCCTACGTTCTTTTATTAAAATATATATATAATATTTAAAAAAACTAATCTATAAACACACAGTATACTCTGGATACTTTAATAAATTTATTTATACTTCTTTAGTTATAAATATAGCATTTCGTATAATTTTATTAAAATGGAATGCAGATTTTTGTAATGCTATACCGTCTTGAATAAGCTTTTCTCTTTTAACATACATGTTTTACAGGAAAAGATTATAAATTAACTGCATTAACATTAACATTACAATCAATATTAATTTTTACTCTTGGTAAATTGCCTTCCACAAATAAAACAAAAAAGGAATTGTTAATTAAATGAAATTGCCCATAAATCAAATTTGATAAACTGATTTTTCTAATCACCTCTAAACTTTATAATGCTCTATAAACTCTATAATGCCATCCCTTGTGTAGCAAACAAGTTCAAAGGCATTAAAGTATTCTGTGTATTACTTAAATTACTATAATTAGCATAATCGAATTAGTCTTTCTCAGAAGTGACATCAAAATCGATTACTCCCGGAAAAGTTTTACTTTCGTATTTTTAAGGATTTTTTTTAAATGAAAATGAAATTTCTCAAATAATTATTTTTAATTCAACAAACATTTTTTACAGATAAACGTGGTAAATTAAGAGCATTTTAACAGTAAAATTAATATTATTTTGTGATTCTTCTATATGTTGTTTATTTAAAATATTTTAATAAAATATTTTTAAAAATATATATCTAATTAACAACATGTAATAATACATTATTTCTAATTGCTAATAAAAGTGTAAAAGTAAAACTTTCAAAACAGTTATAAAAAAGTAAGAAAATCCTCCACTGAGTATAGATTATGAAACACTTTCCAACATTTCCTGAAATCGTTAACAAAGCTTCGTTATCCAGCAAAATGAGGTGCTATTGTCTATAGCCAAATATCTATTCCAATACATTTAAACATCTCTGTATTTGATCTGTCGGTTGATTTACATAAACTATATAAGGGGAAATTTTATTTTAGCGAGAAAATGCCTTGATGGTTGAAATTACTCTTTCAGCACTTTATGGATGGAAAATACTTCAATACTCTGTTCAGCCCTGTAATTTATCTAATGCCATTATTACACGCAAATATTTTGTTAAAATTTTGATTAAACAAATACACTCTTAAAACTACTTAAATCAAATTCCAGAAATTATCATCATGGGTAACCATGTAGCTAATTCTTTGCGTGATCCTGTAAATCATTTTATCCATATTCTAAAAACATTTCTTAGTAAACTGAAAGCTGTTCAACGTAAAAATACATAATATTACTTAAAAATCACCTTTAAGTTAATTACTGTCATTTTCAGTAACCTTTATGAGATCTTTTGTTTAATCGTGTATATCAACTATGACATTTATATACGCCATACAATTTACAGAACATTTAGTAAAACTTAAAAGCTTATATCATAATTTAAAATGCATTTCAAGCATCCATCAGCTATCATCGATAATATAAGTACTTCTATAAGAATATAAGATTTGAAATATTTTATGTGTCCCTGTAAATGCTATACACGTCATATTATAAGTTAACTATTAAGTCTCGGCGGCGTATATCAATTTTATAATACTTGAAATCGTTTAACATTATTAAAATATGTCTCAAACAGTTCCCCTTTTATTATTGTGTAATAATACCTTTGAATGGTCCTGTAAATAAATAATAATTATTATTTTGATTGCATACTTTACCGAATGTGTATTTTGTGCACTTTGTGAATCCATGTAAATTTGAATAAATTTGACAGAGTGTAACACCTTTAAAATTCATTTTAAACGATTTTTTCCCATTGGCCGTAATGTATCGGAAAATTTTTGATTATCCCTGTAAATAAACTAATCATAGTAGAAACTTCATTTTCAATAGAGTTTGTACTAGGGTAAACATCAATAACATGTAAAAATTTCATAGCAATCTGAGAATATTTACGGGAGTTAGAGAGCGAACAGACGGCCAGAAAAACCGAATGCATAAACACTTTTCAGCTTTGCTGGAAAGTAAAAAAATAGTTAAACAAAAAATAGTTTTATTTGACTGTTCGCATGTTTCAGTTGCATCCGAATCATTTTCTAAACAAATACAGAAGTTGTACGGTTTATAATGCAATTATCTGAAATGTCAGTATTTGATGAATATTTCAGTTTTCTATGAAACGCACGTTATTATTTTTATTTTTTTATTTTTACTTGGACGTTTATTTCCATTTGCGTAAACATTGAGTAACTCGATACACAGTTTTGGTATGTTAAGGTACGTGCTTATGTTTGGAGCACTTATTCTGAAAAATATGAAATTTTCATCGAACATATATGGTTATTGTAAAAACAAAGAATAAAATAATGACTTCATATAAATATTTGGTACTACTCTGTTATCCCGTCGACCGATTCCACCAAATTATATAAGTCGACAAACTAATAGCCAAATTATACATGTTGACTTAATTTTTATTTTAAATAATAATAAAAAAAACAAATAATTAGTATAATATTAATAAAAATACAAATAAAAAGTCGAAATAAAAATCCCTTAATGACGTTTTAAACACGTGTATCGTATTGAATGTCATTGAATTGACATTCACGATCATCTATTATTGGCATTTAATCTTATAATTTGGCGATGGTATTTTGGTCGACGGGATAACAGTGTTGTAAATTTTTAATGGAATTTTAATTTATTTTTCATATTTAGGCAATATTTTGTCAAATTCTAGTAAAAAATTACGTGTACATGAAATGTACTATAATGACTTCTATTCTATATATTTCACTTTTTTCAACGATATATTAAGGCGTCTCAAGAGTCTTTACTTGTTTGTGCTACTTAGCAACATGTCACATTTTTTTTTCTCTGTCCCTATGAAACAGAAATTCATATTTTTTTTAATATCGATAACTTAATATCTCTTCTATTTAAAATATTTTTTAAATGTTCTATATTTAAAATTTTATTTTATTTTATTAGTGTTTAATTTTGATAAAAATTTTAAAATTGTTTTTTAACTTGCATCCACTGCGCTCAAGATTATAGCAAAATTATTGGTTGAAGAGCCCCCAAAATATTGGTGATGATGTGTGACAAATGTATCTTGAACGTATACTTAAGTTTTAGGTAATTTATTTAATAATTACTTAAAATTTTAATTCTAATTTGAAAAAAATTGAAAAAAAAATCATTTTAATAGAAAAATTGCTAATAATTATACATATAAAACCCCTCCGTGTATAACGATTCCGGGGTCAACGCATCCACGAGAAAAAGAAATTGCACGTTAAGCTTAAATATTCCGATACGGTCACAAATATTCTAATTGTTCAATTTATGGAAATATACATGTAAAAAAATTATTCATTACTCATTTTCTTTAAAACCTACAAATACTATCTAATTATAATGTTTAAGTTCTAAATAAAACAACCATCAATTACGAGAAAAAGAAACGTTGTAAGCAAATTAATGTTGTTGCCATTCAAGAATGACAAATTCTAAATCTATAAAAAATATTATGAAAAGTTACCTCCCATTTTAAAGGCTATCTATTTTAAGAACCAATGAAAACGTTCCATAGTCACAATGGAGCGTTCTCATTGGTCAGATTTATATTTCGAGTTGTAAATGATGTCACTTCATTTTACTTTGAAATCTTTTCACAATTTTAAAAACAATATTTGATTAAAACTTTTTATTTAAGGAAAGCGAAGGTACGTTATTATTATTGGAATGCAATATTGTTAGAATTTTTATATTCGGGTTGCTTTAATTATTTCGTGAATGACTCTTGAGAATGACTCCATTAAAAATTCATGATTCACGAGTGATTGAGCGTGTTCGGTGGCTACGCGCGCTCAGGAGACAGGGACATGGAGAGGATCTTTATCGCGGATGTTCAGTAGGGGAGAGTGGGGATACTTGAGCATAGGGGATACTTGAGCCACCCCTATTATCTCTACAATTGATTAATTTTTCTTTCTAAAACTGCCAATATGATAACATATTTATAGTTCTGAACATGTAAAAAAGAAATAACACATCTTGGTACCATTTTGAAAATATAGTGATTAATAGTTGTCTTTTCCCTATCTGAAGTAAATATTTGGGTGCATGGCTTTTTTGTTTTTTTTTGTAATCAAAGTTTTGTTTAAAGTTGCAACTATATACATACATTTAATAAGCATAATTTCAATTGTATTTTGTGTCTAAAATAGTTCTAATAGCTGCATGCTTTATTTAGTAAAACTCTGGGAAACAAAAATAGTGATAGTGGGGATACTTGAGCCAATGAGAGTGGGGATACTTGAGCCAAGTCTCAACCATCCCCAATAGAAATTAAACATGGGTGAAAGAAACAAAAAATAAAATTCCATCCTTATATTCACTAATAGATATTTTTCTGGATAAAAGGGAGAATAATTTTTCATTTTATTTTATTTTTTTCTTAAAAAAATAACGACCTAAAAATGTTTAAAAATGTATATTTTTTAAATGAAAATATCTATTTTATTTTTCATTTTGACTAACAAAATAGCCTGTCTAGATAAATGTAAACATAGTTTTCAATTTAACTTTCATTAAATTAAAATAACTTTTTAAAACGGTTTTACAGGCTATAATCCCTAATACTTTAATTAGGTCCAACATATTAAAATATTTATTTTTTAATATAACATATTAAGATTAATATTTTATATTGAAATCGTAACCTCTGTTGCTGTAACTTTTTTTAACTAAGAAAATTGAAGAAGAATTTGTAAAAAGAGCGCACAAAAAACAAGAAAAGCAATAAAAATCACAGTTCAAACTTACCTGCATGAAGCCAAAGAGGAAGACAAAATCTTTTCCTGTGGAATCAAAAAAGTGTTTGAAATAGTAGAATGATACATCTGGCTTAAATTCCGACAGCTACTAAATTAAAAGCATGAGTTCGACAATATCATTAGAGGAAGATTCTGTCAATGATGGTGATGATGTGAAAAGAAAAGCTTCTATTGATGGTTGGTTACTAATAAAATATGCCAGAAAGAAAACTATAAAAATATTTGTTGGATAAGTGTTTAATATTTTGAAAATGAAATTTGCCCGAAGAATTGCAGATTCCAAATTTAAATGGCTCTGAACTGAGGATGTTTCTACCGCCGTTATAACTCAAGTTGAAATTATTCTCCGACAACCAGTTTTAATGACAAAAAATAATCGTATTACTAGCTTTGTTTTCTCAATTGGTTTTGAAGGACTTTACGTTTCATAATTTATCATTCTGTAAAATGTTTGTGCAAAAATAAACCGAAAAAAATTACTTTTGTAGGTATTTTTCCTTAGCGGCTCAAATATCCCTTCACCATGGATCAAGTATCCCCACCATGGGGATACTTGAGCCACTATGTAAAACAAAAAATAAACATTTATTATACATAGAAAAATAGTTCAAAATTAATTATAAGTGGTTTTTAGTTGAAGAAAAAATATCAAATTTTCATTTTCAATATTTTATTTTATTCTAAAAAAATATAAAAAATTTAAAAAAATTAAAATTCAAAAAATGGCTCAAGTATCCCCATCTTCCCCTACTCGGTACAGTGCGCTCAGGAACAGATTGAGTACAGACCATAGATTTGGTTGATTACAGTGCTAATTGTAACTATAATCTGTTGCGAACAAAGGTGGGCTTCATGGCCAAATGGGTAAAGCGTTGAAATCGAAACCAGAGATTGTGGGTTCGAATCCTTCGAATCTAAAAATTGTGTTTATGATTTTTTTTTTAATTATTGATTGCTTTATATTAATACATAAAACATTTTTATTAAAGTTAAATTTTTACATTAATAATACAAAAACACATGTATTTCTATTATAACAATAAAATATTCTTCTATAATTGAATTTTTGCCTTATTCTTTTAAAATTTATGTCTTTACCATTTGTTCATTACAATCCCCCCATCCATCAGATAGTTTTGTTATAGTTTTGAATGAAAATTTCTGTTGAATTTTTTTTATTTCCCCTCCCCCATGTTTAATTGCTGTATTTTAATTGTTTAAGTCTGAAGTGGCTATGACTGACCATAGTTGTTGTAATTTTTTATCATCCTTTTAAAAATACAAACACGTAATTTCGACGGGCTATCTTCTAGTTTTAAATAATTAAATAAATAAATTGCTTCAACATGAAGTATACGTTCAAGTTACATCAGTTTTGCATCATTTCCAATATTTTGGGAGGCTCTTGAACCTATAGTTATGCTATAATCTTGCGCGCGGTGGTTGCAAGTTAAAAAACAATTTTTATTTTTTTTAAATCAAAATTAAACATTAATGAAACATAATAAAATTTCAATATAGAATATTAAAAAAATATTTTAAACAGGTGAGATATTGATTTGTTTATATTAAAAAAAAATATGAATTTATGTTTAATATGGACTGAGAAAAAAAATAAATGTGACATGTTGCAAAATTGCACCATCAGGTAAAAATTAAGACTCCTGTGACCCCTTTAAGGCCCCACAATAGGCATAGAAAAAGACCCGGATGATAATGTAAAGTCTATGGTAGCGTTCTTTCCATATATCTCGCTCAAATTGTAATATTTTTACATGATTTTTTTTTTGCATAGGATAGCTGAGAACGATCCACAACCGACCTAGTTTTTACTTTTTTGATTTTGTTTTAAATTATTTTAAGTTTCAAAACCGGTTTTGAAATTAAAACTGTTATAATGTAAAAATATATATAAGCAAAATCGAAAAAGTAGAACTAAGCCGGTTGTGGATCATCCTCAGCTGTCCTATGAAAAATATTCATGTAAACATATTAAAATTTTAGCGTGATATTTGAAAAGAACTCTCCCATAGACTTTACATTATCATCCGGGTCTTTTTCCGTGCCTAGTGTTGCGCCTTAATAGGATCTGAGAAAAAAATAAATGTGACACGTTGCAAACTTTCAACATCAGGTAAAAAGTAAGACTCCTGATACCCCTTAACAAACTAACTATTTGTGTTATTATGCTAAAGATTTGATTTTACCTCTTGAATCTATCAGCATATACTAAATGTTGTATACAAAACATGATTTTTTCTTTAAAAAAATGTGTATTTTTCAGGAAATGATGTTTCCTGTAAACGTACACAATTAAAACGCTGTTTTCTAGAAAAAGCAAATTAAGATTTTGATAGAACAGAAATATTTACGTATAAAATTAACAATTTTAAATTCTACAATATTTGTGCATTTTTATATACTTCTGTATAATATTACATGATATGTACAGGGTGTCCCATAAATAATGGGACAAACTTTAAAGGGAGGCAGAGGTCATCACAAGGATTCATATTTACATAGCAACCGGTGATCGGAAACGTTTTCTTGGTGTGGTAGTGATGACACAAAACGCAAGAAGGACAGGACACAAATAAGAAGAGAAAATATCTTTATCATCATTAGTATAGCAGAAAAGTAAGAAAAAAGAATATTAAAAAAGCACCGATCGTTATCAAAGTAGGTGTTGGAAATTATGACCCGGGTCCTGATGCATACAAGCGCATCTCCGGTGCATTGAAGAGCTAATGTTCTACAGAAAACACCAGGAATGTACTGAACTTCCTCAGCAGCTGACGATGTGTACAACTAGTTTAGAACTTTCCAGTGTTATCCCAGTTTTATTGCAGCACTAAGAATAATAAACATGTTTTTTCTCCCTGTTCGTGTCCTTTCTTTCATGTGTTTTGTGTCGTCACTACTGCATCAGGAAAGTGTTTCCTATCATGGGTTGCTATGTAAATCTGAGTCATTGTGATGACCTCTACCTCCCCTTAAAGTTTATCCCATTATTTCTGGGACACCTTGTATTTGTGTATTAAAATGTATTGTTTTCCTTTATGTAGCTCTTTAAACGATCATTTTCGGTTTCAGAAAGTTCATTTCCGCTTTATATTTTGTGTTATTACTTTTTTTTCTTACTATTGCTGAACAAAAAATAAAGCAATTGCAGAATCCAAAATGTTTAATCATGAATTTAAAATGACAAAAAATAAATAAAATATTTTTGCAAAAAAGAAAAGTGATTTGAGGAGAGGCACATGACTTAAATGGTGGTGCATTGTTGCATGTGGAATTTGTATGTGTTAGAATCTCTATGATTTGTCTTATAATGGATAGATAATGTATAGAACGAGGAAATTATTTTATTTTC
This sequence comes from Maratus speculifer, assembly GCA_964019185.1. Classification (NCBI taxonomy): domain Eukaryota; kingdom Metazoa; phylum Arthropoda; class Arachnida; order Araneae; family Salticidae; genus Maratus; species Maratus speculifer. The sequence continues at coordinate 7,536,599 of OZ025301.1, read as the reverse complement.
AATTTATTTGAATTTTTGGATCCGAATAATTATGAGGATTATTCAGGAATGCATGAAATACTATATATTAAAGAAGACGGATCAAGGTGTTACAATAATGGAGTGACGAGCAGGATATTAAAGTACAGGAAAAAAGAGCATGTAGCTAGTATTAAATATTATAGGAAAATCATAGCCATAGCAAGATTTCATTAAGAAGAAATCCTTTAACTTTTCGCGGGGCGCGCAAACTTTCTTTACATGAGCGGGCGCGCGTTGTAAATTATATAACAGGCGAGAAAGAATCAATTATCCCTGCTTTATTTTAATTTTACAAATAACTTAACTTACAAATATCATATTAGTTATCTCTGATCACAATTTATGAAAGTATTTTACAATACACTTATTTTGTTATAACATACTAAAGCAAAAGTTTAGATATATAAAAAGCTACTTGCTATTACAATCACAAAGAATAAAAATTAATAATGAATTACTAAACAAGAATTCAGTAATTTCGGATTTACATAATTAGTCCTATATTTCATCTATATTGGTCGCTTCATATATCAAGCATAAGATTTGCTTTTTTGAAGGCTGTTTGCACATAAACCATGCGCATTTCATGCACTGTTAACAGATTAAAATGCCAGGTACATCTACTTGCGCAATCTGAAGTACAAATAACTTTCGGGAACTGGGTAAAGAGATCCAATAAACGAATACATGTGGTTATTAACATCCTCTGCTGCTTGAATTTTGTTTTAAAGAAAAAAGTAAGTGAGTGTTGAACTTCTTACAACGGCGCGCCCGACGGAAGGTTAATTAGAGCAGACGGATCAAAGAATTACAATAGTGGAATGACAATCAGGATATTAAAGAACGGAAATACAAAGAGCATGTAGCTAATATTAAATATAATAGGAAAATCATAGCCATAGCAAGATTTCATCAAGAAGAAATCAGTTAAATAAACTTCAACGAAAGTAAAATAATTTTTCTCTCCAACTGTTATTATCCATCAATTATAAGAGCAACCATAGAGATTTTAACACGCAAAATTTTCATATGTAATGATGCAGCATCATTTAACCTTCGAAAACTGTGCTCGCGTTACTCATTGGTTACGAAAATAGAAATAAACATCCAAGTAAAATAAAAATAAAAAAGCGCGTTAAATGAAATGTTTAAGTATAGCGTTTCAGATCATTGTGCAATTTCAAGTTATAATTATTTGTTTGTTCTGAAAATGTCGAAATATGTCAACAGATAAATAAAACTATTTTCCTGTTTTTAATGACTTTTAGCGTTCTAAAAAAGAGATATTCTGATTTAAGAAAACTAATTAACATGCTATAAAATTACTCTAAAAACATTTCGAAAATCAATGACAGCAAAAGAAACTTTTCTTTCATAAATGCTTGTTTAAATCACAAAAATTTATTGTTTTTTGAGGTTTCTAAAAATAAAAAACAATATTCGTAAACATGGTTTATTCTAAATAAATTGTATGTTGTTGTTCTTCGTTAACATTATATTTACGTGGCTTTCAAAGGCCTTTTTTTAATTGTTCAAAGAAGCTGCAATGCATATTTTATTTAATCTAGGAGAAAAACTCGGGCTTCCAGAGTAGAAATGTAGATGAATATGGATATAGATAAAAGCATCATACGTATTATTTATGATATTTTTTTCTGCAAATAATAAAAACACAATGAATAATAGGGTTCTTTTTAAACAGTCTGCAAAAATCTTTTTATGAATCTTTAAAATAAGTTGTTTTATGAAAAATAAACTGCAGTTAATGAAAAAATCAATAGATAAATAGCTCGAAAATAACGGTGCGAAAACTTCGCAAGGATCTACTCTTTTTATTATTATTATTTATTTTAACAGATTGTTTGTATTTAATATATTTTTAAAAAGCGCCCTTGACACTATTTTGAACGGTGTCAAATGACACTTTTTTGATTTATTTTAATTTTTCTCTTTACTCTTGAATATAAGCATAAAAATGCCTTCAACATACCATAAATTCTTTGAAATTTAAATACGATGAACGAAAGAATTAAAAAAAATATATTACTTCACATCGGAAGAAATAGTGTTACTAACACCAAAAAACATATTTGTATAAAAAACCTCGGTACTACTTTGTTATCCCGTCGACCATAATACTATCCGCAAATTATAAGATTCAATGCCAATAATGGATGATCGTGAATGTCAATTCAATGACATTAAATACGATATACGTGTTTAAAACGTCATTAAGTGATTTTTATTTCGACTTTTTTATTTGTATTATTATTATTGTTCTACTAATTATTTGCTTTTTTATTATTTAAAATAAAAATTACGGGTACTACCCTCTTATACCGTCGACCAAAGCCAGTAAAATAGTTTCAAGATTATCCTTAATTACTACAATTTGCGTAATCACATTACTTTTCCTCTCATGTGACATTAAAATTAATGATTATCGCAAAAGCATTACCTTTATATCTTATGAGAAATCTGAAATATTATATTCAATACAAAGAATTTAAATGTCTTAATCAAGAAAATAACAGTTCAAATGATTTTTTTCTGTTTTGACATAAAAATTGTCATTATCGAAACGATAACATAAAAAATGTTTTTAAAAACAATATTTGTGTTAAGAGGGTTTGATTTCCTGTGATTAACTAACGATTGAAATGACTTAACAATTCTAGCCTTTCAGAAACATGGGTAATTTAGAATCACTTGTCGAACAATTTCTTTTGAGGTTATTTCACATATTCTCGTATGAAACACTATTTATTTTATTTTATTTTATTTTGTTGCAGAGCTAAATATTTATGTTTAAAATAAAATAAAGTTTTTAAAAATATAAATAATATTTTTACATGTTGATGTTACTGTATTCAGTAAACTTAATGGAGTTGTGAAATAGAACATGCCTAATTTCAATAATTAATAATGAGAAACTTAAGCAAAAATTACTTTTTAATTAAATAATATTGCTAAAAAATAAAATTTGATAAACCGATTTTTCTAATCACTTATGAATTTCGGCATTGTTACCATTAATCCCTTACGTAACAAAAGAGTTCAAAGGCTTTCTCCCCATTACCCCATTTACTGAAATTTGCACAATGGCAATTGTTTTCCTCCCATGTAATATCAAAACCAATTACTACTGGAAAAGTTCAAATTTTTCAACCACTTTTGAAATCAAATGCAACAGGAAGACTTTAAAAGTGTCATTAAAAAAAGTACAGTTCAAGTAATTAAGGAAATGAGTTCTTTATGACTCGATCATCATTATCGAATCAATAGTTAGGAAATCGTTTTAAAATAGAAAATTTATGTTTAAAAGGTTTGGTATCCTGCAATTAGCGAATCCTTAAATAGTGTTATTATCACCATAAAACCTTTTCTAATTTCACAACAATTTGTAATGTTATAAAAGAACATTTACGCTGTTACATTGATGATAAAAACTGTGTTCCAATAATGGAAATATAAATTAAAAATATTGATGAAAAAATTCAGATGAAGAACAGAAATTTCAAGATAAATGATTAACTGTATATAAGTGCGCTATTAAAAAAACATAATTAATGGTAATCTGAACATTTATTACACATTTTAAGTACAATGCAAGATGTCCCATGAGAGAATATCACAGACACAAATTTTAATAATATCAACTGTAAGCGTTATAGAGTGTTTTTGCAAGAACAGAAATAAAGAATAACTCATACAGTTTGACATAATGGCATACGCGAATACTGCTTTGTTAGTGAGCCGCTTGCAGTGAAAATATGCAGAATAGCGATGCATTTTATGTGTTCTATATTTTACTAAGACTGAACATGTAATTCCAGTCTAACGTGAGTTTCGCTTAAAGAATAATTGTGATCCTTAATAATTTAATTGCAAAAACATCCGCCGATGGTTTAGGCATTTTGAAGCGACCGAATGTATTTGTAAGGGGGAAAACATTGGACGATCAAATGTGTCTGTATATGATGTGTGTGTTAGAGTATCTTAAGATTCCACTTCATTTAAACGAAAAAAATAAATACAGTAGAACCCCGATAATCCGGATCGGGTTTTTCGCTTTTTTTTCAAGTTTGAGAAGCGATTGGCTAATTTCTTTAACATTAACTTGTTGCATCGTCGTATTCTGAATAATAAAACAAAAACTTTTTCGCCAATCGCTTCTCAAAGTTGAAAAAAAAATGAAAAAACCGATCCGGATTAGTAATTGCGAATGCTAATCATATGGAAGAAATTTATAAAGATATCTCGATTGCATTCCAAAAGTTTAAAATGATTTTTTTTACATTGGATAGCTGAGATCATTCTGTATGAAGGTAATTTTCTACTTTTCGTTAATTTTTTTTATAAGGATCTTTTCATTGGATCATTGCTTTGCTTTTAGAGAAGCTTTTTTGAAAATAATTAGCGATTTTTGAAAAAGATATTTCGGAAAACGCTATATTACATTTTTCTGGATTATTTTTTTTATATTTACGATATTTACGTTTAAAGTAACCGTAGTGTATTTTTATGTTAACTAGGAGTTACAACTCGGGCCTGCCGGATTATGTAATATAAATAAAAATCATTTTTTTGTATTAATATATATGTTTTAAGACTGCATACTAACATCAGTAAAACAAATTTTTACTTGAAACGTAGCATTTTTGTATTCAAATAAAGCTTTTACTTTTATTTTAAAAAATACTTGCGAATTTTGCATTTTTGCTCGCAATAATTTGAAGAAAATTGCGTTTTTTCGCAATTCTCGCACGATAAAAATTTTTTTTTCACTATCATCTGACGAAAATTGCGTGTTTTTTAGCAACCCTGAAACTAACTAGCATTTTTCCGTGATCATTTGACAAAAATCTCGCGATTTTCAGCGATTCTTTGATGAAAGTTGAGGCGTTTTGTGCGTTCTTTTGAAAAAAAAAAAAATGCTTTTCTTCTGTGATTGTTTAACGAAATTCGGGTTGTTTTGCCTTGTTTCTTAATATTTCTTAGAAATTAAGCAGTTTTGGTGAGTGGTATATTTCAATTTAGCAGCGATTGGCTCCTCAAAGGTTTTGGGAAGCTGCATCTATATTTGAAAACCAAAGAAACCGCCAAAGAATTCGTTACATACAGTAGTTCTTATTTAATTCTGAGCATTTTAATTGTTTTAGCACACCGTCCGCTTACATGTCCGTTAAATTTGTTTTATTTGTTTTATAGTATTTTATGAATATATGTCTACCGGAAACAAATGTCGAACTAATTATATTAATTTAAATGCAAACGGATTTTTCTTTCGTAATTTTTTGCACGCAATACAGATAAAAAAAAACCTCATATTTGAATATTTCTCTCTGAACTCTTTCGCGTCCGAATTTTTTTTTTTTTCAATTTTTTCAAACGCTCGCTAGCTGGGCCACTTTTTCCAAACGAACCTCGGTATTAAGCAGTATATAATAAGTAAAAAAATTCATTTAATAAGCAAGTCTTGGTGTTCGAATCCTCAAGCACAAAAAAAAAGTAAATTAAAGAGCCATGGTCCCGTTGAAAATATGTGATTTCGCACTGTGGGCCACGTGCACTTGAAAAAAAAAAGATTGTGGATCGGAGATATGGTCGCTTCGCGCCCATAGTCCCGTTAAGAATATTTGGTTTTGCATGGTGGGCACTACGCGCCCATAAATCATTTTTTCGTATTTTTTAGTTCATCAGAAGCAGATTTTTATGCAGATACTGAATATGTAATCAGTTTTTTTCTACTTTAAAAACTGTCTGCATGATGGTTTAAGAAAAAACGCGCAAAAAAAGTTTCGATAGTCCTGTTTTATTTTTAAGTTCAATATTTTAGCGAAATCTACGGTAAATATTCTACGGCAAGTCAAAAAATTTGATGCGGAAAAAAACGCAATTAGCGCCGGTAGAAAAAGAAGCTTTCGGCTGTTTCTTCTTTTAGCCAAAGGGGAAAAATTCATGTCCTTCACCGCAAGGTGGCGCAGTGTTCTGCTTCGGAGCTCCGTTTGGGAATTGAGGCATTTTTCGTTCCGATTCCCAAGGGGTTTTTAATTCATAACTTTTTTAATTTTGGTCCCACGGTCTCGAAAATGCCCGAAATGACTTCCCCGGAATTTTTCCAATCGAAAGACACCTCTCGCGACTTCCAACTCGCCCGCGTTGCGAACTGTAATCGGCTTCAAGCAGACAGACAGACAGAGGCGCACAGATTTTATTAGTATAGACTAGAGAGCTACGCCCGCTAGCTGGGCCACTTTTTCCAAACGAACCTCGGTATTAAGCAGTATATAATAAGCAAAAAAATTCATTAAATAAGCAAGTCTTGGTGTTCGAATCCTCAAGCACAAAAAAAAAGGAAATTAAAGAGCCATGGTCCCGTTAAAAATATCTGATTTCTCACTGTGGGCCACGTGCACTTGAAAAAAAAAAGATTGTGGATCGGAACTTTGGTCGCTTCGCGCCCATAGTCCCGTTAAAAATATTTGGTTTTGCACGGTGGGCACTACGCGCCCTTAAGACATTTTTCCGTATTTTTTAGTTCATCAGGAGCAGATTTTTACGCAGATTCTGAATATGTAATCAGTTTTTTCTACTTTAAAAACTGTCTGCATGATGGTTTAAGAAAAAACGCGCAAAAAAAAAACGCAATTAGCGCTGGTAGAAAAAGCGGTTTTCGGCTGTTTCTTCTTTTAGCCAAAGGGGAAAAGTTCAGGTTCTTCACCGCAAGGTGGCGCAGTGTTCTGCCTCGGAGCTCCGTTTGAGCGCCGTTTGGGATTTGAGACATTTTTCGTCCCGATTCCCAAGGGGTTTTTAATTCATAACTTTTTTAATTTTGGTCCCACGGTCTCGAAAATGCCCGAAATGACTTCCCCGGAATATTTCCAATCGAAAGACACCTCTCGCGACTTCCAACTAGCCCGCGTTGCAAACTGTAATCGGCTTCAAGCAGACAGACAGACAGAGGCGCACGGATTTTATTAGTATAGATTACTATATTAATATTATATTACTATATTAATAAAACATAATTGGGTTGTGAAATAAAACAAATACGGTTCCGGATAATAATAATGCAAAAATTAAGCAATAATAAATAAATAAATATTTACTAAGAAATCAAATTTGATGAACCTGTAAATTTTAGCAATGTCCCATTTGTAACAAAGGAGTTCAAATGGATTACTTTATTCTCTGCATTATCTTAATTAATATATGTTGCATAACCTTATTACTCTTCCACCATCTGACATCAAAATCAATTAACGCCTGAGAAGTTTCACATCTACATTTTAAAAAAGATTTGTAATTCCTCTATAATAGGAAGAGGTTAAAAGTATTATTCAAGTAAAATATAGTTCAAATAATTGTTAAAATGAATTTTTTATGTCTTTATTGAAATAAAGTAATTATTAAGACAATAAGTCAATTGTTTCACAACACAATATTCTTGTTTAAAGGGTTTTGTTCCTGCAATTAAAAAAAAATCGAAAATGATTTTTTTAATCCATTAAACCATTACTCTTATTTCAAAAAATTTAAATTTTTAAATAAAAAGAATAGTTCTGATATCATATCTGTGAGATTGTGTAATCGAACAGTAAAATTATTGATGAAATCATGCAATTTATGAATCTATTTTCCCGTGTATACACGAAGAAATGGAATGTAAGTACGTTGTCAATATTGTCTACTTAAATAGGATTTTGAACATTTATTTTTATTTTTTTAATTATATATGTTTGACGAACAATTCTATGAAATTTTCAAAGAAAACAGGAGAAATTTATAAAGAAAAAAAAAAAAATATCGGCAGCTAATACTTAAATCTCTCCTTCTCGTTCTATATATTATAGTACAGAAAATATACGTATTTTATTGATTTCAGATTGTTAAAAACATTTTTTAATATTTGAAACAAAATGCTATATTGCTCGTAGAAATTATTGGGTGAAAAATGAAAAAAAAATTGGAAAAATCATCATGACAACGGACCTGCGCATAGGCATTTTAATCATCTGCATTTGATGTCCCAGAATTCATTCGGAATAAGCAAATCTCTCGTTATGCGTACGTGTATATTCATTCTGTTTATTCAACAACTCTATTATCATTATTCTTATTCTTGTAGGAAAAAATATATCTTCTGTTTATTAAAGAAATGACGTATTAGTCTATTCTAATTCTGTGATTCTGACAAGCCCATTCTTTGTAAATGTATACCAGCCTATTCGTCAATTTTTGGTGTTCTGTAAAATAAATAATGTATGTGATCAGTTCAAGATGCTCTCATATCCCGCCTTTGTCTATTTTATTGAGAAAACTGCGTAAGTACCTTAACACCATACGTTTCTGTATTATCAATTCTTTTAAATCAAATTCATTTAAAATTTAGCCTGTTTCATTCTAACAGTCCCCATTCGCTTTTTTTTAGTTTTTAATACTGTAATTCTTCTTCTAAACTTGAAAATTTCAGCTTTGCTGATTTTTTTTTCTTTTTTTTTTTTTTTTTTATTCGAAGCTTCTAATGTATTCAAAATTCTTCTATTCAATTATGATTCGAAATAATAAAACTTAAATACAGATTTAACATTTTAACATTACACATATTTTTACTTCTATCTAGACATTAGCTTGATTACATATTCTTTAAAGTACGGTTTATTACTAAATTGCACTAGTACCTAGAAAAAGGAGAAACTAACCTTTTATCTTTCGCCAAGATATATCTCTAAATTTTTAAGCTAACATTATAATACTTCTATTTATTTCGAATGATTAGAGTTTCAAATTAATTTTTTTCTTCAAATATAAGCGTAGATTTTTCAGGAACCCACATTGATCCTGATATGTACATATGAAACAGACAAAAACACATTCATTTTCTTCTAAATAATTACCATTCCATATAAAATAAAACATGACATTTTATTTGTGTTTTAGAGAATAAGATTAATGGTATCTTTAATCATAAATATTTTGTAGGAAATCTTTAGTCATTGTATTTTAGTCAAAGGAATAAAACATTTGACTGTTTACCAAATGTCTATAAAATTATAGTTATAAAATTAATCCAATTGCTGTTTCAATTGCATATAAGAAAAAGCGATTTGGAAGAAAATAGAAAACAAAATTTTCAAGAACAATATATTTTATGCTAAAGATCTTTCTTTTATATGTATATTTCAAATATATTTCAGTAATTAATCGAAAAACATTATATTAAAAACTAGAAAGATATTTTACATTGTGATATTATGAAATTATTGCGAAAAATTTTCATCTTACGACGTTTTTCTTCATTTTTTCTTTTTTGTTAAATGTTAAAATAAAATTACATAGTTACACGTTTAAGCACAAATAAATAATGTGATAATGTCAAGTTGCTATTGAAGTTTACATTAGAATATTATTCAAGAATGTGACACGACGAGAACACATGTAAGATATTTTTTTTTATTTAAGTTGATATTTTACTTTTCGTGTTTACTTTTTGTTGATATTTTACTATTTAACTTTCCTGAAATTTATGGGATTTTTTCCGTTAAAAAAAACTTGCTGGTGTCCCGATTATCGGAAAAATCTCCGTAAAATTCTCCTTTAAAGTTTTAAATTTTATTTCCAGTCATTCAAACTCTATTGAAAAGAATTTTTCAATTAGATATAGCAAATGCTAATTTTTTTTTCATAATTAATTCTCACAGGCTATCAAATCCTGGAATCTTATGTGCCGTCCGTTTTGTATGTGTAACGCGATAACTCACCGTAACGCGATAACTCATGATAAAAATATCCAATTCATTTTAATCTTTGGATATATGTATATTCTGATAAGGCGCTTCACTGATTAGATTGTGGAGTTCATTCGATACGTATAAGAGGGGGAACGGAGGCTAATGACCCTCCTCTTAATTTATATAAATGGGTTTTTCATGCATAATTGTCAGTTTTCGTTCAAAATTTAGATATAGGATCTACCTGATAAGGCACCTCCGTGATTAGTGTTAGATGTTCAGTGGATAAGTATAAAGAAGAAGAAAGGGGGGCTAATGCCCCTCCCCTTAATTGATATAGATGGGTTTTTCATGCAGATTTATCAGTTTTTTTACATGATAAAGCATATCCGTGATTAAGTTAAGGGGTTCAAGGACTAAATATAAAACGGGTAAATGGAGGGAGCTGTTTTCCCCCCTTAATTTGCTTTTTGAATGGAATTAACCCTTGTCTTTTTGCAATTAGTATGTGTGGCCTGTGAGCTCAATGCCATTAGTTTAACTGGGCAATATACTTTTTATTTATTCACCTCCCCCTCCCCTAACCCGAAAATTACTGTAATTTTAAGAGGCATATATGAATCTATGTTTCGAAAGATTTAACCAGAGAAATTCTTTATGCTGAGATTTAAATAATATTATTGCCAAAACAATATAAAGGAAAATTTTTGAAACACACGATTATTGTCAAGAGGGTTTAATTTCTTGTAAATAACTAATTTTTAAAATGATTTCAGTCTCGCTTTTTAGGAAACATGGACATCTCGGAAGAAATTTTGTATTTTCATTCGTGTTTGTACTGTTTTCGTAAAAAAAAAAAAAAAAAAAAAAAAAAAAAAAAAAAAAAAAAATCAATTTTTTTTTATTTCTTTTTATTTATTATTATTATTATTATTATTATTATTATTTTTATTTACAGAATTTAATATTTATGTTTAAAGTACAGCTAATACCTTTTTTTATATTAATATTAACTTCAAATTTCAAGGCAGTATATATATTACAAAACATCGTCATATTGAAACAGAACATGCATTTAAAATTCAGAAAATAATAAATGAGACATTTATATAAAAATAAATACGTTATTAATTAAATAAGGTTAATAACGAAGAAAATTTGATAAAGTGATTTTTCTAATCACCTCTATCCTTTAGTAATGTTGCTAATACTTCCTTGTATAACAAACGAGTTCAAAGTCATTAAAATATCTTCCCCATTACCTTAATTACTATAATTTGCATAATCGCATTAGTCTTCTTTAAACGTGACATCAAAATCAATTAGCACCGGAAAAGTTGCATATTTAATGATATTAAGTAGGAAAAGTTCAAAGTGTTATTCAGGAAAATAATTGTTAATAAATAGATTCTTTATGTTTCGATTTAAATATAATGATTATCAAAATAATAAGAAGGCGATTGTTTTAAAGGACTATAACCTTGTCAGAAGGAGTTGGTTTCCTGTAATTAACGAATGCTTAAAATAATTTTATCCTCGAATTAACACAATAATGTTATTTCGAAACATTTTGTAATATTATTAACCATTTAGATTAATCAATGTTTTGTGGAAAAAATTCTAATAATGTCACTTTTTTATGTCTTTTACAGAATTTTTAATTTTTATCATCGTTTTTTCAAAATAAAATTTTTTGTCTAATTGAATCAGAAAAATGCTCAGATTAAATCTGTGGCTTCCGGTAATCACCAGGTAAGGCACATTTTTAATATTTTGAGTAATTAACGTTTGAAGTTTTCAAATGTTTTTTTATCATTACTTTTATATACTAGATTAGAACTTAATTATTTTCACTACATTCAACTAGGATATAAGAACCTCTTTTTTTTGTAAAAATAGTTAAATAAAAATGGTTTTTATTAATTGCGAACCAATTAAAAATATTTTAAATTTTTATGAAAATTTATAGTCGCCCTATTACGGGAAGTATTCGATTTACATTTTTCAGTTCTATGGCAGATGAAAGTACTCTTTTAAAATCTACATTTTCCCAAATTATTTCATTTTTTTTTCAAAAATGTGCGTTACCTGGTTATAACCGGAAGCCACAGAAATATACATAGTTATACAAAATTTACAATAAAATTTTATTGGTGAGAATAATAAATTATGACTGGAGTATGTAGGCTCGTACGTGGTATGTGTAAATTATGATTGGCTAAAACACTGAGCCGTATGACATATGGACAAAACATGGAATCCGTGAAAGAATAATTGTGATGTTATTTCTCTGATAAAGACTACAGATTTTTGCCGATCCCACCGAAGCTAGCATAGGGAAGTAAATACGAGTTTCTGATTGGTTGAACAACTTTTGTTTGTAAATAAATTATTCTGAATGTGGATGTACGTATTCGGGAATATATGTGTATATCATTGTGTGCATGTTAAAAAAGTAATACGAAATTACAATAAAAAAACGAAAAAGTAGTATAAAACAATTGGGTTTGTAAATGTCGTGTAATTAACGCCATAAAACAGAAATGTGCTTATTGTTTATCAATAAATTGTTCTGAATGTGGATTTACATATTAGAGACATACATGTGAACATCATATTGAAATAATTAAGAAGAAATTCCAATTTAATTATTTTTGTTTTTAAGTAATACAGAAAAATTGAGAAAAATCATCATCAACTTCTTTATTTCTAAATTCCAGAAAACCTTTCTTTTTATCTGTCTTTTAAATATCTAAAATAAGAAGGAAATTATTAAAACTCCATCTTTTAAAGGTTTTCAAACAGAAACTGATGATTACATAAACGCAAACCTAAAAATGAACGAAAACAAAATGCTTTTTAAATTATTCGGCCAATCAGAGGGCCGTATTTTCTTCCCCGTGCTAGCTTCGGTGGAATAAGCAAAAAATGCCTGTAAGTAAAAAATGCCTATGAGTTTACAGTTTTCAAAGGCATAAATGGTGTACACACTTTGTTCTTCGGTCATATTTTCAAATATAGGAGGTATAAGATACACAGATAATAAAGGGCGATGTAACAGCAAACACAGATAAGCGTTTGGTCAAGCTTTAAAATTTTTAATTACCCTGTATGGGAGCATGAAGTTACCGTTATGCATCCCCCCCCCCTCTTTAAAATGTTCAAATTTTATTTACATATGTATGAGATAAACAATTTTGCATAGAATTCAACATGCGCGAGTGTGCTTGTCAATGTTTAGAAAAAATGCGTATTCGATGGGCATTTAATTAATAGTTCGACTAATTATCAAAACATTATACTTTTGAGCATAAGATGCATCAGGACATGAATTGTTTGCCTTGTACGCGTGTTAGATCCTGCTAAGTAACGCAAAACAATGTTAAATATTCTTTTATTAATATGAATTTTATTTTGATTAATATTTTAAGATTTGAGTAGCAGTTGTAATTTTTAAACTCATACAACAAATTTAAATTGACAATAATACTAATGCAATTATGAACGAATATAATTTTCGCATTGTTTGATGAATATCTAGATTTTATTATAAATTAATTATTAAATTTATTATAATATTTAATTAATATTAAATCTAACATAAGGGAAACATAACACGTTTTAGTTAAAGCATTGGAAGATAATTCAGATAACAAATGCATCAAAGTATTTGCACTACTGTTTTACTATCTAAAATATAATTTAAATATTCTCACCATATATACTGAAAATATATATCTACAATGCAAAATCAATAGTAGCATTTTTATCAAATTTTAGTATTTAGTTTCAATTTTTTTTAATGTGTTTAAAAAATATCTTTCTATGTTTTATCTTTTTTAACGCCTTAATTGATTTCCCCGTACGCCGTTCGAGCAAGACGAATTTGCTTAATTCATCATATAAAGCTTTTTGACACCACTACTTTAAAAAAATAATTTCGTATTATTTAAAGGCGGAAAGGTTAAAACTGAATATTGCGAATATTTTATTTAAAAAATTGTGGGGTTGATCCTTTTTTTTTTTCCAATTTATTGAACGGATAAGAAAGAACCAGATAAGGGGTTAAGTATGATGTTCTTTTAATATACCGGGTGTCCCAAAAATGACTGATGGATTTTAAAATTCAATAACTTGCAAACGGTGACAGCTATTTAAGAAAATTTTGCAGGAGGGTTATGTTTAATGTCAGGAGTTTTTTTACCGTAATTTTTTTTTTTTAGTTCGCATCTCAAGCAATAGGTGGCGCTGACGGCGATTGAAAGCCAGGTGATCAGTGCTGAGTGAAGCGTCGACCTGGCCTTCAATCGCTGTCAGCGCCACCTATTGTTTGAGATGCGAACTAAAATAAAAAATTACAATTAAAAAAACTCCTGACATTATACATACCTCTCCTGCAATTTTTTTTAAAATAGCTGTCACCGTTTGCAAGTTATTGAATTTTAAAATCCATCAGTCATTTTTGGGACACCCGGTATATACATTTATCTAAAACGCACAGAATCTCAAAAAATATATATAGTGTAAAAATAAAACTTTTATGTCATCATATTATATTCAGACAATTTATTCAAATCATCCGAAGCAAAATTTTCGATAAAATAATATCCGATTGAAGAAAAGATTTTGGTTTCTCATTCACCAAGCTCTGAAGATACGGTATAAATTCAAATGAAAGATTAAGAATATATCAAGTACCAAATATGAATTTATGAAAACATATTTTGTATTGCGGGGATAGTATATAGCCTAAGGCAAGAAGCTACATTTATTCGATATAAGAATAGATATATCAAAAAAAAGTATTTTGTTTGCTTTTTCATTTTACTGTTAGAAATACATTACTTGAATTTGAATCTGATTCAAAACTTGGCACAGATGTCATATACGCACCACATTTGCGCGTGCTTTTTTCTTCCGCCAATTTGGCGAAAGTTTTGTTTTTGAGTTTAAGTTACGAATTACATGCAATAACAGGGAGCGATTTTTTATTGCAAAATAAAAATAAAATAAAGTGAAAAAATGAAAAAGATTCTAATATCTTAAGAAAGTGGATAATAAAATAAATAAATGGTAGTTTGATATAAATAATTATTGATATAGTATGTAATAAAAATAATTAAAATAATTAAAATAAACTAGTTGGATGTGCCAATCCCAAAACTTTCTTCTATCTCATACGTACATTTTAATACTTTTAAAAAAAGTAGTTACTCATTTTAATGCTTTAATAATTTTAATTCAATACGATATCAACTTTGATTTTCATCTTAAAATTTCTGCTTCAATAAATTAATCGGAGTAAAAACGAATTTCCGTCTTTGCACGAGCCGATGGACAATAGAATGATAGGCAGATTTTTTTTTTTTTTCAAATTCAAGGAGGACCTACTTGCCTTATGAAAAAATAATCAAATACAAAGAATTTAGTTCAGTTCTAGAACTAACTTCATACACTTTTATGTAGTGCAATATTGAAAATGGCATAAAATTCGCTATTGCAGCACCCCCTTCAGGCGGATTATTTTCAGATTCAGGGCGATCCAACTTGCCATAGCCATAGCAAGTTGGACGGAGGACCAACAAGCCATAGTCATACACAGACACAAAAAATTTGGGCAATTCGATGCATAACTTCATATACTTTTGGTCGGTACAATATTGAAAATGGTACAAAAATCGCGATTGCAGCGCACCCATCCGGCGGAATATTTCAAAACTGCAGGAGGACCTGCTTGCCACAGCCAAAAACATTCACAAAAAATTTGGTTCAATTCTATGCATAACTTCATATACTTTTGGTCGGTAAATTATTGAAAATGGCACAAAAATCGCGATTGCAGCGCCCCCATCCGGCGGAATATTTCAAAACTGAAGGAGGACCTGCTTGCCACAGCCAAAAACATTCAGAAAAAATTTGGCTCAATTCTATGCATAACTTCATATACTTGTTGATGGTACAATGGCGACATACACACAGACACACACACTAGGGTGGGCCGAAAAAAACCTTTTTTCGATTTTCGATTATGGCGGGTGCGGAAAAATGGCCACTGGTGGCACTCAGCGCACACAAAAACTTTGAGATTTTTTGGACTTTCCTTTACCTTGCCGCAAATGGCTTGAAAATTTGCAAAAATGCTGATTTTTGAACTTTTTTAGCTAAAAAATTAAAAATGTTAAATTAAATTTATTTTGGCTGTATTTACTTGAAAAAGCATCTTTAACGTACCAAATGCTTAAAAAAGTTCTGATAATGCATTATTTAATTGCTAAGTGTATTTTAAATAAGCCGATTTTCATAGCTTTTTCAAATAACAGCCAAAATGTGTATTGGTTTGAAACGTTCGTTAATATCTCTCTTATTTATGTTCCTTGGTCTTTAAATTTTTTCTATGCGACAAAGGTCATATATTTGGGCAGCAAACAGCAGTATAACTCAAAAACAAAGCTGGAAGGTGAGAAGGGGTGAAACAGAATTCTAAGCGGGCGCAATGCCTCATCGTAATGTTGAGGGTAAAGGAAGATATAAAAGAGAAGGGGAAAATTGCGATAATGGATTGTTATTGTTTTACCATGCTCAAAATCTGCGAAATTTTTTCGGTGTGGAGTTGAAACCTTTTCCTAGAGAGATTCAATACTTTTTCGATCGCTTGACGTACCATTACAGTGGTTTGTGCGTTTTATTACGACGAGCTTAGAAATGGCTATTATGAAGGTCATGGAAATGTAAAAAACACGCGACAGAATGAAAAGTATCCTTTTTGGGCACCATGCTTGTTGAAAGACTTGCAATTGCCAACTTATACTGATATCATAAGCCACTACTACTAGTTGCGAAGCGATATGGCAGCAAATCGAAAAATCCAATATTAGTCAATATATGATATTATTAAAATGGTAGATGAAAAAGTTACCGTAATCTGAATAAAAGCCAGTGTTTTCCCAACGGTCAATTTACAAAAAGATTAAAAACTATTAAAAGAAGCGTTGATCATTGGAAAAATCCTGAAATCGTATGAGCTTGAAAGTAAAGATAATCCTCGAAGAATTCGTACGAAATGGTAAAAAATTTTAGTAGTAATTTAATCTTTTTGTAAATTGATCACTGGGAAAACACTGGTATGGAGGCTTTTTTCAGATTTCGGTAACTTTTTCACCTATCATTAAACTATTATTCTAAACTATCACTTTTAAAAGAAGTGTAGATCATTGGGGAAATCCTGTAATCGTATGGGCTTGAAAGTAAAGACAATCCGCGAAGAATTCGTAAGATATGGTAAAATCTTTTAGTAGTTTTTAATCTTTTTTGTAAATTTATCGTTGGGAAAACACTGGTATGGAAGCTTTTTTTCAGAAGCTTTTTTTCAATGGTAACTTTTTCACCTACCATTTTAACAACATCATCTATTGACTAATATTGGACTTCTCGATTTGCTGCCATATCGCTTCGCAACCAGTAGTAGTGGCGCATGATAACAGTATAAGTTGGCAATTGCAATTCTTTCAATAAGCATGGTGCCCAAAAAAGGATACTTTTCATACTGTCGCGTGTCTTTTACATTGCCATGGACCTTCATAATAGCCATTTCTAAGCTCGTCGTAATAAAACGCGCAAAACATTGTAATGTCACGTCAAATGATCCAAAAGAACCGAATCTCTCTAGGAAAAGGTGTCACGTCCACACTGAAGATATGCCGCAGGTTTTGAGCATAGTAAAATAATAACAATCCCTTATCGCAATTTTTTTTCTCTTTTCTTTTATTTCCTCCTTAACTCCCTCAACATTACAATGAGGCATTGCGTACTCTTTGAGTCCTGCTTCACCCCTTTTCACCTTCCAGATTTGTTTTTGAGTTATACTGCTGTCCGTTGTTCAAATATACGACCTTTGATGCATAGAAAAAATTTAAAGACCAAGGAACATAAATAAGAGTGAAATTAACGAACGATTCAAACCAAACAATTTTTGCCTGTTATACGTGAAAAAGCTATGAAAATCAGCTTATTTAAAATACACTTAGCAGTTAAATAATGCATTATCAGAACTTATTTAAGCATTTGGTACGTTAAAGCTGTCTTTTCAAGTAAATACAGCCAAAAGAAATTTAATTTAACATTTTTAACTTTTTAGCTAAAAAAGTTCAAAAATCAGCATTTTTGCAAATTTTTAAGCCATTTGCGGCAGGGTAAGGAAAAGTCCAAAAAATCCCAAATTTTTTGTGTGAATTGAGTGCCACCAGTGGCCACTTTTCTGCACCCGCCATAATCGAAAATCGAAAAAAAGTTTTTTTCGGCCCACCCTAACACACACACACATTTTGTAAAAACATGTTTTCTGGAATCTCTGACCCCCTAAAACTTGTAAATCCGTCGAAAACCGGAAGTCGAAAAAAATTTCGATTACAATACTTTCTTCTATTGAAGATAGAAGAAAGTAAAAATAACAGTAAAGAAACATGAATTTAATAATAAAGGAAACAATAAAGAAACAATTATAAACTTAGTAAGTAATAAAACAGTAAATATAATTTTTACAATAAATCGTAAATCGTAATACTTATAGCCATGTTAAATGCATGCAGTTGTATCATTTAATCAGTATATTTTACTGAATTTTTAAATTTTTCCCATTTTATTTTCCTAACAATTGTTACAAACTTGTATTTTTAAGAAATAAATTCTTTATTGTTATAAACTTATTAAACAGATCTCCTTGGCACAGATGCGCAATGCCAAATTGGCGGGGGTGGAAAGCACGCGCAAATGTAGTGCGTATATGACATCTGTGCCCAAAACTTAAATTGAAACAAATTTTAAAATTTATTCGAAAGAATTTACTCATATCGGAAATTACTGAATTTATAAAAATAAATAGAATCAGAAATACTCTAATCCAGTGGTTCCCTAACTTTAGACGTACCACTAAGTAGAAGTTCATACTTTCGCGTGCCACCAAAAGAAAAATCTCAAACCCAATGCAGAAAAACCAATATAAAGTATCATTTAGTACTTAAATAGAAAACATAAATACTCTTTGTTAACACGTTCGCTGCCGCTCACGCGAAGGCGCGTGATATGGCGCCAACGTTAAGGGGCTACTTACGCGCCAGCGCGGTATATGGTGTGATGTCTAATAGCTAGTCACGCGCTGGCGCGGGAAAATCTTTCACTGATTCTTTGTCATAAAAAGTAAATCGGCTTCTGGGAAAAACCCACTTCTACAGTGCGGCATTATCTAGCACTACATCTTTAGGTAAGCGGCAGCAAACGTGTTAAACATTGAAAAAATATACGCATTTTAAGTCGCCTTGTTCGTCAATTCTCTTGTATGAATGTTATGTTTATATCAATAAGAAAATACATAAGAAAATTTAATGAAAATAAATTAAAAACAAGTAATAACCTACATAAAGTCAATACATACTGAAAATTAACTGCTTATTGATTTATCAATGCAAGATAGACGATCTTCATGTAATTTACACACAAACAATATAGTAATAGTAGAAAACTTTTCAGGGAGGATGTTCAGGTCAACTCAACATCTATCGAAGCACAATTTCTATTTATCTAAAAACTCTAATCGAATTTATATTAAAATAAGAAAATGCCAAAGCTGTAATAGCAGATCAAACGGACAAATCAAGAAAGAGGAGCGGATGACTGAGCTTTTTTAGGTGCGTTCGTAATTATGTAAATACGTAGCACCTATTGTTGTCGCTCAGTCCGCCCGTCTGTCTGTCCGTCTGTCTGTCTGTCTGTTTGTCCGTCCGCATATAACAACGCAAAAACTACCCAACTGAATCGTTCGAAATTTAAAAAACATAATTATAACATAATTTTGTCGAGCCATTTCAAATTTTATGAAAATCGGATAGATAGATCAATTACAAGGACAATCAAAAGGATTCCGTTACATTACGGTCAATGGGGAAAAAAGTTTCAAATGCATTTTAATGGTTTGAAATTTAAAACATATAATTATTGCGTAATTTTGTCGAGTCATTTCAAATGTTATGAAAATCGGATGCATAGATCAATTACAGGGACAATCAAAAGGATTCCGTTACATTACGGTCAATGGGGAAAAAAGTTTCAAATGCATTTTAATGGTTTGAAATTTAAAACATATAATTATTGCGTAATTTTGTCGAGTCATTTCAAATGTTATAAAAGTCGGATGCATAGATCCATTACAGGGACAATCAAAAGGATTCCGTTACATTACGGTCAATTGGGAAAAAAAATTCAAATGCATTTTAATCGTTTGAAATTTAAAACATATAATTATTACGTAATTTTATCGAGTCATTTCAAATGTTATGAAAGTCGGATGCATAGATCATTTACAGGGACAACCAAAGATTGTCCATTACATTACGGTCAATGGGAAAAAAGTTTCAAATGCATTTTTATGATGTTACATTCATTCGAACATAATAGAATTGGCATGAATCTATGAAGTATATACTAAATAATGCATTCTGTACAATCTGGGATGCAAAGAATTTTTATTATTAAATTATAGGGCCACACAAAAGTATTCCACTACATAATGCTATACGGGGAAACATTGTTTGGGACGTGTTTTAATTATATTCAACTATTTCACATTTTATGAATAAGATATACGTTTCTGAGATGTAATAAAAATTACTTTCCGTATATTTACAGGAACACAAAAAAGATTTCGACTAGTATACTGTATCCGAAGAACGCTCTACTATATCAGCAAGATTTGAATATTTTTAAAACTTCGTTGTTGTACGAACGCACCTCATTTGCTACGTTCACGTGCAATTTCCAACTTGTTTTTCTTGATTTCACTTACATTTTATTTCATATACCACATTCGCGGGCCTGAAATAGAATTTAACGTACCAGCACGTTCCATAAATTGAGAACTCCTGCTCAAATGACTTTTTTTTTTTTGACACAAAAATTAAAAGATTATTTCGAAATGCAAAATAAATTTTTTATCCAAATATATTTTTTAATGTAATCTGTTTTTAAAAAGATTATTATGTGGCATAAAACGCAACGTTCTTCATTTACGGCTTTTAACACATATTAATGCATTTATTATTTTAATATTTTCTTTATCAATTAAAACTCACATCTGAATAGGTTTTTATGACGTAATTACAATATTTTCTTGTTGTTAATATGGAATGATTTCATTCTAATTTGAATGATTTTTATCTGTTTTAAGTCACTTATAAATATTTTTTTTAATTCGGAAGAAATGTTATCTTTTACGCTGTTTTTACAAATTGGCAACAATTTGAAATCATAACGTTTTCTAAACCATGTGAAAAATGTCTCACAAAATGCTAAAATTTGAATTTAACACGTTCGCTGCCGCTTACGTGAAGATGTGGTGATAGTTAATGCCGCACTGTAGAAGTGGGTTTTTCCCAAAAGCTGATTTACTTTTTATAACAAAGAATCAGTGAAAGATTTTACCGCGCCAGCGCGTGACTAACTATCGGACATCACCCCATATCACGCGCTGGCGCATGTGGGGCCCCTTAACGCTGGCACCATAACACGCGCTGGCGCGTGATCGGCAGCGAATGTGTTAAAAGAGAAATAAAGCGTAAAAAAAATTGATTCCAGTATGAACACCGGGGACTTCTAATGTATAAAATAATCTAAAAATAATTAAGTTCTTACGTACAGTTTTTGCTCCTATAAAACTTATTTGATGGAACGATTGTTAATAATTTTGCATTAAATATCTCTTTAAAAAATTATTCGATTTAAAAACTGCCTGCAGCGCGTGTTTATCAAACATTTCTCTTTAACTATATTCTTTTATATGCAGTAGTATTTTTGTGTGCAGTAGGTTTCTTAATATTAACGAAAATAAAACCCATTCACAAGAAATTCAATGTTATCGGCAGTGACAGCGTTAGTTACTTTTTAGTTTTTAGAATAGAGAGATACAAAATCATTTTATCTCTTGTAAGATTAATTTTATTAGTTTAATATCGATACTTTTCATCAACTGAATTTTGACTCGGAAGATTTCCAAAATGCTACACTATGCATTGTATCCAACCCGACCTCTTCCAGTGTCGAAATATGTCCCTTTGGGATGTTAAAGATATACATGCCGGTGTGGCCGATAGATGATCCCGTTAAAACACACTTTTAAAAAAAAAAAATTTGCTGCGGTCGGCATTTTTATTTATTTATTTATTTATTTTTTGCTTAACCCTTTGTGGCGCAGGGCAAATTCATTGCTTAAGAGCCCACAATAGTCACAGAAAAATTACTCAAAAAGACCCGTATGACCATGTAAAGTCTATGGGAGCGTTCTTTTCTAATATCTCGCTCAAATTTTAATATTTTTGCATGATTTTTTTGCACAAGATAGCTGAGGGCTATCCACAACCGGGCTAGTTTTTACTTTTTCGATTTTGGTTATATATTTTTTATATTACGATAGTTTCAGTTTCAGAACCGGTTTAAACCGGTTTCGAAAGTTAAAGTAATTTTTTAAAGAAAATCTGAAACAAAAATTGAAAAAGTAAAAACTAGCCCGGTTGTGGATTGCCCTCAGCTATCTTGTGCAAAAAATCAGGCAAAAATATTAAAATTTGAGCGAGATATTAGAAAAGAACGCTCTCATAGACTTTACATGGTCATCCGGGTCTTTTTGAGTAATTTTTCTGTGACTATTGTGGGCTCTTAAGTGTTGAAATTAATGACTGACAAAGGAATTTGAAAACAACTTTATTTTTAAATAAGAAAACTCTATATTTTACGCATTCAATAAACAGTAATTTTTTTTAACAAAATTCCGGTGCCAATGTGGCGTTTGGGAATTAAAATTAAGTGGTATATCTATGAAACCACTGCGCCGCAAAGGGTTAACTATCGGCGTGTTTTCGGCATAGTGTTCTGCCGACATCGGATTGACTACATGCCTCATGAATCGGGCCGCATTCGCTTGGTATATCTAAAAAGATCAGACACTAACATGTGAATGCCGGCGGTAGTGGCAAGTGGCTGGTCGGCCGACTGCTTACAGATAGCTCTGCATTAGCTGGGGTCATATAAAAATAAAATCAAATTATTATAAGATATTAATACTTAATAATGAGTGATGTTCCTTGATAATTAACAATCATATGTTGTCAGTTGATGCCATCCTAATTGAGATGAAAATCTATTATATCTATTTGACTCAATTTAATATGTATATAATCGTAATTAATTTTGTATTAACTCATTTTTTCATAAAAGTACAACACACATTGCATAAAATGCGACCATTGATACAAATTAGTACGAATGCATCTCATTTGAAAAGTTCATTCACAATGTCAGGTTTTATACCCGTAAGGCATGTTGACGTCGTTGTGAAGTCACATTGTGACTTCACAAAGATTGTCGAACTTTCGATTGTTGATGTGACGTCACGTGACGTCGATGTGAAGCCACGGTGACTAAAATGTGAAGTCGTTATGGCCGTTTTAGAGTTCGTATGTGACGTCACATTATGACCACTTTGTGAAGTAACGGTGTGACAAATTTGTGAAAAATGTGTCATTTGTGAGTACTTTGACATTAACATTGAGACGAAACTGTGACAAAAGCGAGGATATTTAAATTGCCAGAAACATGTTTTTTAAAGTAAGTAACATGTTTTGAAAAATATTTGTAATTTTCTAAAAATTTCTAGGAAAGTCACATCTCAGTCACAATATCACGTCAATGAGTAGTGGCATTTTGGTCACAGATGTGATGTGACCATGCATGCTATGAGGGTATATTCTATATGTATATAAAGAAGGTGAATTGAATCACAGGAATCTATCATGGTGGACTCATAAATTAATTCCTCCATACCAGTGCAATCACATCGAATTTTCGTAGACATAAACTCAACATAAAAAAATCAGATATAATTAGATGAATGGGTTTTATTAACCGGATTAGAAGTTGAAAGCATTATTCAAATTGGGAGTATTTTGAGATGATGGGTCACTGACCAATAAGAATTTTAACCACTTAATCATCGTGCCCGAGGCATTCACGGGCTTCAAGCTTGACGGCTTTTATTCAAAATTGTTTGATTTCCACCAGTTAAAAAAAATAGTGTAATTGGTTTTAATTTGGTATTATTTTACTTGTCTTTAAATAAGATTAATATATTTTTTTTTTTTTTGAAGAAAGTGGTGGAAGTAATGAATTTGAGTTTTTAAACCGTAATTTAATGTGGCCATTAAGTGGTTAAAACAAACGAAAAAAATAAATACGATATAAAGTCGATCGGGTGACTCTCTTAAGTAATTCGGCGTTGTCGCTTTGTTTGCATGGAATCATGGGTTGTGAATGTTGTCTTAAAATGTAAAGAAATTAAGAAATAAAGACATAAAGATAGGACATTATGAAACAAATGAAAGAACAAAATAAATTAAGCGTTTTTCCGAAAAGTGTTGCTTTCAACAGAGCAAGGTTTTTTAGAATAAGAAAATAAAGAACGCTTAGATTAAAGGTATGGGATTAAAATTTAGTAAAGATATTAAGAAATTATTAAAAGACAGTGAGAAAAAGTTAGATATTATAAGAATTAGGGTGTAATTAAGATAAATGGCGAAAAAAATTATTATTACATATATATATATATCGTGTAGAATAAATAAATATAAATCAATCCGATGTGTCAAAACCACTGCATTAATACTAGTGTCTTTGATGGAAATCTACACCTTGTTGTTAATTCAAAATATACAAATTAGTACTTAAAAGGTGTTGCAAAAATATAGATATTATTTATTTTATTTTATTTTATTTTACCTTAAGCACTTAAAAGGTGTTACAAAAATATAGATATTATTTATTTATTTAATTTTACCTTATAAAATAAATAAATAATATCTATACTTTTGCAACACCTTTTAACTACTTATTTGTATATTTTGATTTAAATCAATCCGAATCAATATCATGGGGGTGGGGGGGACCAACGGAGTGTTTCATTATCTGGCCAACAACATGTTTCCTCATAAGACAAAATAAATTAGATTCTCCGTCGGACTATAAAAGATCCAATTTTTGTTCAATATGAGATTGCATTTCATAGTAATTATCTGATATTTTTATAACAATTCATATTGAACGAGTTACTTTGAACGAAATAACTGGAAGAACTCGTTAAAGTTCATATTATTATGCTATTCGTTACGCTAATCACGAATGCATGAATCTACTTCAATACTTCTTCTAATATATTATATATTATGTAATGTTGGTATTCTTGAAAGAAGCTATCTAATTAGATAACGCAGTTTTTGAATACCTATGGCATTGAATACAAGCATAATTATATGACAGAGTTGTTGAAATGAATGTAATAATTTATTTTGAAGTGGTGTATAATCTTTTTATAATATTTTTGTAACTATTAATAGGTAAGTTCGTTTTGACGCAAGATTCTTTGATTAATAGAATATTTAATTTTGTGCACTATTTAACTTATCTAATAAAAAGTTTCCTTCTTTTTGAAAAAATACATTATTATTCAATAACATTTATTATAAATACCATTTGTTGATTATGTCACATTATGATATTATTGTGACATTTAAATAAT
The DNA here is from genome assembly GCA_964019185.1 of Maratus speculifer. NCBI lineage: Eukaryota > Metazoa > Arthropoda > Arachnida > Araneae > Salticidae > Maratus > Maratus speculifer. Next base: position 7,511,234 of record OZ025301.1, on the reverse strand, counting down.
ATAAAATACATACAATGTAAAAAAATTCCTTAAAATACGGATACTATACTAGTAATAGAGACGGCAGTACTACATCCGTATTTTAAGGGAAAGATTTTTCTTTAAATTCAGAAATCATTCCGTTTTTCTTAAAAAATTTTCGTATTTTCTTTCATGCTACAGTATTCAAAATTTTTTGTTTCAAATACGGGAAAAAATTATAAAACAACCACATTACATTTTAGCGATAAAAGTACATTCTTATGAATTTCAACATCATTTTAGAATTTAAACACCGGTAATAAAACAGCATTTACCTCGGCCAGAGTTCGAACCAGAGGACTGTCGGCTTCCAGAATAGCGTTCTTAACCATTACACCACGCAGACACGAGGTAAGTTTTCAAATATTGTTGCTTATTTCAGATGCTTTTTATGAAGTATGTCCAAGATGTTGAAAAGCGAATTTCGGAGAGATAATATTTTTTAATTGAATATACAGTTCTAAATATTTTCATATTTTGGAATATTTAGTTTTTTATGTTCAAGTTTTAGTCAAGAAAAATTTTGTCTTTAAAAGATTACATACATAAAATAAGTATTATCACTAACAATCGCTTCTTTTTTGAAAGGTTTTTATAATTACTAGCTGGCTTCACCCGCTAGTGATCACCACCTTTTTTTATAAAATTTCGAAACGGACGAATGTCGAAGCGAACGAACATCGAAGCGTAGTCCCATCCTTTTTAAAAAAATCTCGATGCGAACGAACCCTGAACCGTGCCCCCGCTGCCTACGGGAAGGTATAGATGGTGTACTACGCACGCACTGCCGGGGCTCCCTCTTTTATATCAGGGCCACTAATTAGATGAAATCTCGAAGCGAACCTACTTCAAAGTGCGGCCCTGCTGCCTCCGGCACCGTACAGCAGATGTACTGCGCATGCACTGCCAATTTTTTTGAATTCACATAAAATGTAGATCCCAAAGAAACTCGAATTACGTCCTTAGGCAGCGTATAGCAGCCCTAATAGCAAACCAATTTTGGTTCATCGTTGCACATTTCATTAACTGGAAATAATGCGATTAAAATGTCAATATCGCTTCAATATTGGGATGTTTACATTTTGCCCTTATTTAGCCAATAATTGCAGCCAATATTATGCCAATATTGGAGTTTCATTAGAAATATTGTGAATAAAATGCCAATATTGGTTAAATATTGAGATTTCATTGGAAATATTTATAATGTAACGAAAACATTTGTATAATATTGGCGTTTTATTTGCAATATTTCCAATTAAACCCCAATATTGGCATAATATTGGCTGCAATTATTAGCTAAATAAGGACAAAATGTAAACACCCCAATATTGGAGCAATATTTCATGCCAGTATTGCGTCAATGTGCCAATATTGTTCCAAGATATAGGCAATATTGGCCCAATATTGTTTGGCTAATGGGGAGGTGTGCTGCCTGCCGAATTCTTCGATCAGTGTCTTTAAATTCAAATAAAATATAGATCCGAACGAAACTCGAACTGCGTCCTAGCTGCATACGATAGCATATAGCAGGCGTCCTGCACTCGCACTGCCGAATGTAACCCTCCTTTTCGAAAGAATCTCGAAATGAACTGAACTGGAACCATATTCCCGCTGAGTACGGCATCCCGATAGCGGACGAAGCCAGTTAGTTTTAGCTAATTCGCGTTATATTAGTTACATATTCCAACACCACGTAGCACACTCTATTCTTAACAAAACTGTATTCGAATGAAACACCGTTGAACAATCTATCAGTAGATATGTTAGTCGAGGTTAGAGGTACTTTAAAGCAAAAATTTAATATTCTTGCAAAAATTTCGATTCGTAAATAGTGGCATTTAACGCGGAATATTTATTTTTAATAAATTTATATCATGTGTCATAAATTATTTTGAAGTTTCAAATACGTCAACCTAAAATTTCTGTTCTATAATATTTCCTGATTTTGCTCGCATCCTCCACCCCTGTTCCCTCCTGAAATGAGATTTTTTTTAAAAATTTGTATCATGTGTAATAAACTATCATAAAATTTCAAAAAATTCCAGCAAGAATTTAACATTTTTACAAAAATTACTATTAGAAAATAGTGGTATTTGACGCGGCATCCTTTTTGTTAAATATTTTTCAGATGTTTTATTATGTATCTAAAAGTTTCAAAACATATCGAGTAAGAACGATGATATTTAATTAGAGCTAAAGCGGTAAGAAACATCCAAAAATTCAAGTCTCATGCTTTATTTAAGCTTTTTCTTATGTATAAAAGAGATGGGACGTTTAGTATTTTAATGTGAACAATTTCGTATAAACTGATGTATGCGAAAAGCAATATCTGTTATGAATTAAAAACGGATATTTACATAAAACCGAAAGTTTTTATCCGATTGAAAAAATATTGACATATTCTTAAACAGAACGAAAATTTACATTGCTAAAATTTTACATTCCTAAAAAAAATGCGAACTCAAAAATTGAAAGTTTATAAAAAATTTTCTCCGTATAAAAAATCTGACTTTATTTTTAACCTCGCCAATGTCACCTGACATAGAAACTGATGCGGCAAAGAAAATAAACTTTTAAGATTTTGATAAAAAATCATAATTTTGGTTCTACACTGTAAAAACAAAATACCCAAATTGAATTGAAAGATTTTTGGGTACAGCATTGTTCCAATTTGGAAAGTTCAGTTTGTAGCACAAAATCGTTTTAAAAAAGTCTGATTTTTAATGACATTAAGGGGACAAGGGACCTTTGAAATCCTTTTTCTTTATATTTTTAAAATTGCACTTTAAATGTTATTCAAAGGGTATATTATGTGCACTATAGCATATATTGATCACAAATATTGTAAAAAGAAATTTTTTTGAAAAAAAAAATGGGGAAATTTTTGTAATATTTTTGATTTAACGGGAATTTTTCAAAATGTCCCATGCGCATTCCATATCAATAAAAGTCTCCAATAATATTTATACAAGTTTGATTTATATATATAAATAAAACTGTGCATTGAGTTTTATATATCTGAAAATAAAGGTAAAAAAAAAATATTTTCTCAACTTTTTTGAAATTTTGAGCATTTTTGAACCTATTTTTACAAATAACTACCTATAACTTTTACAATTATTTTTATTTTCAAAAAACCATGCACAGATTTATGACATATATTTTGAGAAATAACTATACAAAATTTCAAAGCATTCAGAGAAAAAATAATGCGCATGGAGCATTTTGAAAATTTTTCTTTAAATCTAAAATATTACAAAAATTTCCCTATTTAAAAAATTTTTTTTTTTTTTTTTACATTTTTTGTTATAAATATATGATATAATGCAATAATGTACCCTTAAATAATATTTAAAGTGCAGTTTTAAAAATATAAAAAAATTATTTCAAAGGTCCCTTGTCCCCTTAAAACAATTAAAATATCTTAGATAGTATATACATTATACCTCAGAAATTTTGTTTAATTTAATGTTAATAAAGATCTGCTCTGTTTTGAACCATTTTGGGTTATCTATTTTGGGAACAATACTCTACCATTTTGGAATCCTTACTGTACCATTTCAGGAACATTACTATACCCAGAAATCTTTCAACCCAATTTGGGTCTTCAACTTTTACAGTGTAATTGGGCTACGAACACGATTTTTAGAAAATATGAAAGTCGATTTTTTTTTCTACATCTAGGAGTGAAAGTTTGGAATTTTTTAGCTGTATAGAAAATAAGTTACAAACCCCTTTAAAATTTTCCTATTAACAGATGTCAGGTGATAGCGCAGCGAAGTGAAAAGGATTTCAGCTTCTGGCAGACATGCGTCTACCCACAGATTGAAAATTTTCACGAAATAAACTGTGTCTGTAATCATTTTTAGGTGCGTTCGTAATTATGTAAATACGTATGTCCGTCTGTCTGTCTGTCCGTCTGTCCGACTGTCCGCATATAACAACGCAAAAACTACCCAACCGCATCGTTTGAAATTTAACACATAATTGACATACATAAAATATTACATAATTTTGTCGAGTTATTTCAAATTTTATGAAAATCGGATGACTAGATCAATTACAGGGACATTCAAAAGGATTCCGTTACATTACGGTCAATAGGGAAAAAAGTTTTAAATGCATTTTAATCGTTTGAAATTTAAAACATATAATTATTGCGTAATTTTGTCGAGTCATTTCAAATGTTATGAAAATCGGATGCATAGATCAATGACAGGGACTATCAAAAGGATTCCATTACATTACGGTCAATGGGGAAAAAGTTTCAAGTTCATTTTAATGATGTTACACTCATTCGAACATAATAGAATTGGCATGAATCTATGAAATATATACTAAAATATGCATTCTGTACAATCTGTGATGCAAAGAATTTTTATTATTAAATTACAGGCCACACAAAAGTATTCCACTATATAATGCTATACGGGGAAACATGGTTTGGTACGTGCTTTAATTATATTCAACTATTTCACATTTTATGAATAAGATATACGTTGCTGAGGTGTAATAAAAATTACTTCCTGCATATTTACAGAAACGTAAAGATTTCGACTACTATACTGTATCCGGAGTACGCTCTACTATATCAGCAAGATCTGAATATTTTTAAAACTTCCTTATCGTACGAACGCACCTCATTTGCTACGTTCACGTGCAATTTCCAACTTGTTAAGAATATTTCAGCAAATAATGGCGCTGTAAAATTAAATTTTAGAATTTCTTAAAACTCTTTCAAGTTTACGTTTTCTCGTGCAACTTGCGTGTTCGTGGCTTTTTTAAAACGAAAGATACCTTTTTGACGTGACAACGTCTTGTAAATTGGTTTGCCGGGAGACACTTCAAGAAACTGCGTTACGTTACGTTACGCTCCGCTCACGATACGCGCTCACTTTTCTCTTAACTTTTTCCGGTCACTTGTGGGACCATTTTCTGAACGTGAATGTGAATTCGCTGCAAGGAAGGGGCGGTGCTTAATAGGAATTTTAGATAGTATCAAACTAAGACGAAATACGTTATGTATTAGTTATTAGTATAAAGTACAAAGAAAATAAGTGTAGTTTATTTCGTAATTCGGTGGTATATTATGGAAAACTAATGATATGTGATTAGTGAAAGCCATTTTACTTTAGTTATATTCTGCTCATTGAAAAATTCTTTAATATGCTGTTTACAAAATTCAACATTTGACATCAATAAACATGAAGTAAAATGTGTTTAACAAACACAGTGTATTGCAAGTTATTGTATGTATATTTGTATATAAATACGTATGTATGTGTAAAGGTAAAAATAAAATTTTGTTAATATGAAATTCAGTGCGAGATTCTTTGTATAAATTAATGTTTTAAATATAATTCTTTGTATAAATAAATGTTTTAAATTGTTACTATTATTTCATCCTTCTTCCTACTATACGAATGAATATTCACATTAAAATTATTTTACAACTCAAAGTCGTTGTCACGTAAAACTTTCGCCCGTATACCGACTTTACAGGCAACCAATTTTTTTTATATTATTTTGCCTAGTACATAAATTTCGTTAAATTTACACCTGCTTTTGATCCAATTAAACTGAAATTCATTAAAACAGAAGTTTTTAATTAATTCCGTAGCCAATTACGACCGGATTTTTTTCGAGACACCCATATTCGGTGCACCGAAAAATAAACCTTCTTTATACATATTTCGTGCTTTTTTTTTTTTTTTTTTTTTTTTTTTTTTTGCGTCAAATAGGAAAAAAGTTTTTGCGGCTTCAAGAGGGGTTTTGCGCACACACATACTTTTATCACTCTTGATAGAAGCGATGCTGTAATATTATTTTTATTTATCATTTTATCTATTCATCTTTTTCCGAGAATACCAATATTTTTTTTCACACATGTACTTTTTCAAATTATTTGTGTAATGATCTGCCATAAAGGGTTACTACATAGTATTAAAATAAATTTCGTTTATTCCTTATTATAAATTAGGTAAACGTCAGTTTTATAATATTTTTTTTATTATATTTCGTGTACGTTTTAAGATTTATGCGCGAATCTGTTAAAATGAATGGACCAAAAATATTAAAATTAAAAATAGCTTTTTATATTTTAAGACATCCTTTAGAAATTAAAAAGAATTATAGTAAGAGTAATTAATCAAATATTATTTTAAAATCATACTAAAAAATAAAGTGTAACTTTACACCTCATTTTAACTGTCTCCAACACACAAAAAGAATAAACAAGATTTTAACTTTTGAAAATCTTTTATGGCTTTTTATTGAAAAAGGACGAAAAAATGATGTTAAAAAATTCGGTCTCTGTTCCACGTGATTGTTTTGTTTGGGTCGAATGAGAGACTTAAATTGGAAGAATAACGCCCATCAAACCGTTTTAATCACATACTGCACCTCCATCTATCTCTTTTCTCCATGGAAAATAACAGATCACTAAATTTTAGTTGTCATTTTTTCATAGCAACTGAAAAAAATAGTAATTACAAGTTGAATTTAGATACTGCCATTGCAGAATTCAGTTTCGCCTCCGATTAGAAAAAATAAATAAATAAATAAAATCGATAGAGGTTTTTTAGAAGGGCGACCCCGTTTAGAATGCAATGGACTAACTTCATTTTTCTTGTGTTTATCAATATAATAGCAAACAGAACGGCGTAAAATACCCAGTTGATTAGCAATTTCTCTCTGAGACTTTGGAATTGCAGAATAATGAAGAGATACAACGTGCTACTTCTTCATTGACTAGATTAAACAAAAACGGATTTTTTCTTTAGTTTAAACGCTTTTATATAGAATCTGGGGAAAAGGAAATGCATTTTAACAATAAAACGAGTGGAATCCCGTCGAATTCGACGAATGAAATGTTTAAAAGACCCGATCGATTTGGCTTTAAAAAAAAGCAAAAGTAATTACATTATTGAATCAATATATAATAAATATATTTTCAAACTTAATGTCAAGTTTTCCAATTACAATTTTGCATGCAGATATTTGCACATCTTCAGTTAAAATTGTAATCTGAGTGCCGGCGAAATCCAGAAATTTTATTTTATATGCACTACAGAAAAATAGATTTATTTAAAAAAAAAAAAAAAAAAAAAAAAAAAAAAAAAAAAAAAACTAATTTTATTTTTACTATGACATTATTTTTACTAACTGAAGTCATCTGAAAGTAAAATCTCAATCTCAGTGTCCATAATAAAAAGAAATATTGAAATGTAATATCGTTATGAGTAAAAATGCGATGTTTTAAATAGTGACGTCATTTTCTCTTCAAATGTTTTTTAAAAGTTACTGTTATTAGTAATATGAAAAAGGCGTCCGTAATAATATTGTAAATTAATTTTATCTGGTTGCTGAATGCCATGATTTTCTCTTTTGAAATATTTCTTACTTTGCTTTGGACATTAATTTTTATCATAAATCATTTTCTGTTATTTTATTTACATTATTAATATTATTTCTCAGTAAATATATTGTTTTACCTCAATTATTTCATAATTATATGCAATCATTTTATTGTGGTTAAATTTTAAGAAAACAATTAACTTTTTTCTTTTAAATGCGAGGACATGTTCACTGATGAAATAAAGTTTCTGACTTGTGGAAAGTAATAATGGAAAATAAATTTTTATTATCGAGAGAAAAACTAAACTAAGTTGCCACCATTTTGAAGAAATATCGTAAAAAAGCATTTAAAACTAAAAATAAAATATAAAAATGGAAATAAGTTAAAAAATAGCTAAAATGGGCACAGCTACAAATAAATAGCTTTCATTAAAAAAAAATAATTATCAAAATCGGTTCAGTAGAAAATTCAGGGCTGATGACACGACATTTTTAGCTTGTCTGAAAGAAATAGCATCGGAGGCTAATAAACACACTAAAGCAAATTGTTTAAATGTATATTCATATATGGCACCTTCAGACTTATCGTTTTACATAATATCATTTTACGACTTACTTTACTCTCATTACTAAACACTAGTATTAGACCAACACAATTATCCATTGAGAGTTAATTGGATATATTTTTAATATAGAGTCATATTTAGACATTTTTATATTATAGTTTCGTTGTAAATAATGTCACTGTGTACAACAATTGATTACTTTGTTTCAGGGGACAAGGGACCTTTGAAATCCTTTTTTTATATTTTTAAAATTGCACTTTAAATATTATTCAAAGGGTATATTATGTGCACTATAGCATATATTTATCACAAATAATGTAAAATGAATTTTTTTTTGAAAAAAAAAATGGGGAAATTTTTGTAATATTTTTGATTTAACGGGAATTTTTCAAAATGTCCCATGCGCATTCCATATCAATAAAAGTCTCCAATAATATTTATACAAGTTTGATTTATATATATAAATGAAACTGTGCATTGAATTTTATATATCTGAATATAAAGGTAAGAAAAAAAATATTTTCTCAATTGTTCTAAAATTTTGAGCATTTTTTAACCTATTTTTACAATTAATTACCTATAACTTTTACAATTATTTTTATTTTCAAAAAACCATGCACAGATTTATGACATATACTGTGAGAAATAACTATAAAAAATTTCAAAGCATTCAGAGAAAAAATAATGTGCATGGAGCATTTTGAAAATTTTTCGTTAAATCTAAAATATTACAAAAATTTCCCTATTTTTTTTTTTTTCAAAAAAATTTTTTTTTTAATTTTTTGTGATAAATATATGATATAATGCAATAATGTACCCTTAAATAATATTTAAATTGCAATTTTAAAAATATAAAAAAAATTATTTCAAAGGTCCCTTGTCCTCTTAAACATAGAAATGATTTCTGAACATCATTCACGGAGTCATTTCTGTTTTGAAGGCAATAACAAAAATATTTCGTAAAATTTAAGCAAAACTTTTTGGATATTTACGGATTTATAGTTTTATAATGTCATTTATGGAAAATTGAGCTGTTTTCTTAGAAAAATGAAATTATTTCGTAAAGTTTTATGGAATAAACGGAATTAGTATATTAACGGAATATTTTTAACAGTGAGAATAAAATGAAAATTTGCCTAAAAACATTTTCGGAATTAAAGAAACATAGATTTATATTTGATACAATTTTTTCGATTGTTCGAAATATTAAAAATGATTTTTTTCCTTATTTTCCTTAAATTATATTTACTAATAATCAAAACATTTAAACCATTTGCGAAACTTCTAGGTATATATTTTCATAGTAACAAATTTTAGTGAATTATAGTAATTTTATAAAAAAAATCTCAAAGATTGGTCGAAGCATTTGATATTTCGTTTTCTAAAGCAATCTGGTATCTTCACACAATATGCCTTGAGACTGAAATATTGCTCGGGCATTGTAAAAAGTTTAAGAAATGCCTCTTGATAAATAAAGGTTATTACCAACTGTCTATGTAACCCCATAGAATTTTCGAATGACTTCACTTACTATTTTGGAAAATATCGTACTTTATTCAGAAACTACCAAAAAAAACCTGAAAAAATTCTATAGCAATATACAGGGCGCGCTTAAGACTTAGAAGGGAAGCCCGATGTCACACAGGGGGGCCCCCTAATACTCAACCTTTTTTTTAAATCAATTTTTTGTATATTGAAATAATTTGAAATTTTATAATGAAACCTTCGAGTAACTGTAACACTATTAATATTAAATTAAAATTATCTACCTATATCCATTTTATTATGTACCTAATTATACATAACCAATTAATTTTGTCACTTACCATTGTAGAACTGCAGTTGAAAATATTTGAATTTCAAAATATGTTTTACGATTTGGTAATTACAATATAGAAAAAGGGAAAAAACAGTTTTATAAGACTTTTTTTTCCTTTGATTGAATTTTTATTCTTTTAAAAATTAGCTTTGAAAAGTATTTGGGGGGCCCCTTTTGTGTTTCAATAGGTAAGCATGGGCTTCACGCGCCTATTGGGTAAACAGGCCCTGGCAATATACACCGGGGGATTCAAAAGTCTGGACGAACTTTAAAAATGAATAATTCGAAAACGAATCAAGATACAAAGATACGGTTTGCACCAAACGCATGGAAAAGAAACTGGGTTTTGTGTGGCAACAAGTATAGTTCTGTTAATAATAGTTCCGTTGGCGGCCAACAGATGGTGCTATAGTGATTTAATGTACCAAAAGATGATTTACAAATGAAAATTTTTTGACAACTTATAAGTCAGCTTAATTACAGTTAATTAAGTACTACAGTAAATGTTCATTGTGCTGTCCATCATTTGTAGCACAGCTGTGAAATGAGGCACCTGACCGTTTAAAGCAAACAGTAGCATTTCTTGCGTTATGGCAGACACATTTTGGTGGATGGCATCTTTCAGTGCTGCTGGAGATGCCGGTTGGTCGAGGTACACTTTTGACTTCAGTAATCCTCACAGCCGAAAATCCCAGGGTGTCAGATCAGGAGATCTTGAAGGCCATGTGTGATTAAAGTAATGCGACTGATAATTCGATCCCCCCAAATATTAATAGTATCAGGCGTTACACTGGCAGAACAATATGAGGTGGCGCTTCATCTTGCATAAAGGTGACTGGAGTGCCTGTTGCGCTTGCAATTCAGATATCCGACAGCGCCATCTGTTGGTCACCAATAGGACTATTTTTTCGTAGCCACACAAACCCAGTTTCTTTTTCATCCGTTTAGTGCAGACCGCATCTTTGAATTTTGATTCGTTTTTCAAGTTCATCCTGATTTTTGGATCACCCTGTTATGTATGAGCTGACGCTTTGGTCAGGGCATCAAAGGAAATATAATGTTATGTTTATTTGAAAGTGGAGAAAGCACTTTTTATTTGCCTCTACCCACAATTAGGCCAAAGTGATCGTGATAATGACAGCACATCGCGGAGAATGGGGGCCTGCAAACGACCCACGTGACCATCCTTACTTCACTTAAAAAACAATAAAAATATTCTTTATCCATGATGACATAAAATGTCAAACATAAAGTTAAAAAAAATATATAAAATTGAAAAGGTAAAAAAGTTACCTGTCAAGTCCTTGGATGTTGATGACAAATAAATCCAGACAATAGGCACAATAAATTATTATGCACACAAAATTTGAAGAAAAACTATTTTTATTTCATGAAGAACCTGTTTTTACTTTTTTTATGAATAAATATTTCTTCACATATTTATATTATTTTGACTCGTACATATTAATCTCTCTCTTCATAAGAAAAACCATATCATAATATATGCTAATCACAACAATTGCTATCTCTAAGCAATAAAAATTCTTTGTCAATAATATAATTTAGATATCTCAACAGGATGTAAATTATAAATTTTCTCATGACATAAAAGGAGAATATAATATTATTTCTTCTTGAAAAAGAGCAACTTTCATAATATGAACTTTCAAAAAAAAAAAAAATATATTATATTTCATTTTGCATAGATACAAACCAATATTTTCTTCATAACGCCCCGTGAGTAATCAAAAATTATATATATAAAATTGGGCAAAATAATGAAGTAAAAACTTTATGAGAATCAAATATCTTCATTTGATGAAAGAAAAAATGTTCACCTCTTAAAGCACACGTTCTTCACCTCTGCTTGTTTTTTCAGAGGATTGAGAACATATAAAAGCACAATTGAAGAATTGATCACATAAAAATTTGACGAAAATTTTGGACGAAAAGATGAAGAATAAAACTATTTAGAATAAACATGTCGACAACCTTCTTTAGTTAAAAGTGGCATCAATAGAGCAACACATAAAAGGCTTCACGACGTCACCTTATTTAATACGCATATCCAAACAGAGTGCACAACAAAAATACTTTCAGGATCCTTTGAAACAAAAGGTTTGCTCCTCGTTGCTTAACAGAAAATCAACATCACTTTCCTAGATGCATTTTGAGGGCAGCACTTTTTCTTTGCCGCACTTAAAAATCAGCATCGTAATAATCTCAACATAACAAAAAAAAACCGTTCCATCCTTCGTTAACGGGGGAGCACCTCGGCCCCGAAATTACACTAAAAACTTTCAATCATACGACTGCATCCATTACGGCAGGTGTCTAGCAGCGCAACTCACGCAGGTGGCCGCGAGCCCAGGGGAAAAAGAGAAAGGGTTATTGTAAATGCAAAACACGCCAATTTGGCAGTGAGCAACAGAGGGGGTGAGGAAAAACTAAGCCAAATTACAATATACAGTATGAAAAGATATGTAACTAATAAGAATAAAATTGATAACCATCTTAAGAGGGGAGGCCAAAGTCGGTGGCCATGTACTTAACGGCTTGAAATACGTCACCTGTGAAATTTAATTTGATAGGTTAGGGGTGTGTCCGAATAAACGGAAGTTCCACCCAAAAGAAATAGCGAGAATGTTCTCGAACAAATTTAAAACCGGAAGGAATGATTTCAAACAGAATTTTACCGGCTTGGAACATTCGAAAGCTAAGTAAGAGAAAACATTACAGGCGACGAAATGAAAATAAGCGAAACCGAAATTAAATTTAAATTGAGAACATTAATAAAAAGGAAGGTGATATGAAATAAAATGGCTAATAAAATTGAATTAAATTAAATATATGGGGGGGTTACGGAGTAACCACCACATATTACCCAGGGTCCCCCAAAAGAAAATATTGGTGAGATGACAAAATGAACAATTTTTCATCAAGACAATATTTTCTAACACATGTACAAATATACTAAGTAAATACACAAAATAAATATATCAGAAATAGTTATAAGAATATACATAATTGTTGTACATGATATTTAAACAATAAAAAACAATAATTACTGTTATGATAGTAATCCTTATGAAAATATACCAACTGTAGTAAATGGTAACATGAAAGGTATATAAAGTTTCTTTCAGAAGTATCTATCATATATATCAAAAAAATTAAAGTCTATGTGCAGAACAACAGTCCATAACTTTGTAGAGTCTCTTGTTAGGCTGCGCAAAATGCACTTATAATAGTAGAATGCTTTAACATATGTCGCAATATTTGATTACACAATAATATGTATATTTATATTCTCAGTTGTGAACAAAAATGAAATATACTATAACTGTATATGAATCATACTATAACTATATATAAAATATATGGTTTCAAATAGTACATGATGACTTGAATGAATTTGTAAGTTGAAAATTGAACAATAAAAAATATATATATAAATGGTGCAGAGAGATTAGTTAGGCTCTCATAAAAAATATTTACTTATATCACCACATAGCCTTTTAAGCTTTCAATAAATCTTAAATGAATAAACTTTAGTATTATTCAATAACACATTTTTGCAGAAAATAAAAATAATTAAGTTGCAAAAAGAATGTCAACAAGAGCATGATATTATTTTTCAATAAAAATATCTTCAAAGTGAATATAATAATTTTCAAAGAGAGAATTTTTACACTCTCATAAAGGAATATTCTTAAACATTTTCAATATAAATTGACAATAATTGCATAAATATCTTCAATACTATACTTCATTCAAAATAAACATAAAACATAAGATGTTTAATATTCTGAAAAAGGAAGAAATTTATATGAATATGTCAATCTTATATATGACTTGATAATGTCAACTTACAAAGAAAAAATCAATTGTGTCAAAATTTCTATATAGAAGATATCTAGAACATATTTACTTGTAATTTTCAAACATTTAAAAAAAAATTAAGTAAGTGATCACTTTTGCATTTGTCATAAATCAAGAATTTGCTTTATATAAATATATATAATGACTCATTAAACATCTTTGGATAAATATATATATCATGACTGAATCAAGAACTTTGGATAAATATATATATAATGACTGAATGAACAACTTTGGATAAATATATATATAATGACTGAATCAACATCTTTGGATCCAAAGTATAAATACCCAAAAGTATACAAAAAAAAATATTATATACTACTTATGGTGAGTCATTCACTTTCTATATTTCACCAAGAAGAGAAGAAATATTAGTATATATAAGTTTATCATGCACTTTCTTTTCTCTTTTTCTTTTTTAAAAGAGGTTAAATGTTAAAACATGCATGCATTGTAAAGAGAAGACACAATAGGGAAAATAATTTGATGAGTACTCATCTTTATGTTTACCTTATATCAACTACAATTTCACCTTTCTTATTAGAATGCACATTTGTCAAAAATAACTTTAAATAATGACATAATATTATAACAAGGATAAATTCTTTCTCAATTTTTGCATCAACTATTGTAATTAAAGACTTTATAAAATTTAAAAGTATGGCATACATGAGATTATGTGTAAATATTGTAAAAATTATGACTTATAGATAAATACAGTAAATAATAAAACTATTAAAATTCATACATACATCCCGAGGATGACCGTTGAGTTGTACCAGGGAGAAGAAGACTTACATAATGAAAAAAAAATAATAATAGCTGCCTGCAGCCTGGAGAAAAGAAAAAAAAATTACATAGCGATTCTTCTTGCTGGACTATCAGTGCGGCTAGCTTCGACTGAATATATTACAAAGCAAAAGTCATCCTGTAAAAGGAAAAAAATCCCTTTCGGCATGGCCTATAGGCGGAGGTAGATTTCAAAAAGTTTTCATCTCAAAAAAAAAAAAAAAAAAAAAAAGCCCATCTTTACTTAAATGCCCATTTTGGCAATATATTTTGAATTATATTCTTACTTTATTTAAAAAATTGACCAATATGCTCATTATATAATTCCTAAATAACAAAAAACTGTTAATTAAATTCGTTTGACAGCAAAATTGAATTTAAAAATGAGTCATAAAATAACCAATTTATTATTTTAATACATCCACAATTCTTTAATCAAGATCGCTTTGAGAAATTTTGTGCGAAGTGCCCACTTTGACAGATTTTTTTAAATATATATTTAGCCTTTATCAAAAATCTGACCAATACGGCACATTACACAGTTCCTAAATAACAAATAACTGTCAATTGAATGCGTTTGAGAGCAAAATTGAATTTAAAAATGAGTCATAAAATAAACAATTTCTTATTTGAATACAACCTCAATTCTTTTATCATGATCGCTTTGGGAAATTTTTTTGCGAAGTGCTTACTTTGACAGCTTTTAAAATATATATATTCACCCTTTATCAAAAAATCGACGAATACGCACATTATATAGTTCCTAAGTAACAAAAAACTGTCAATTGAATGCGTGTCAGAGCAAAATTGGATTTAAAAATGAGTCATAAAATAACCTGAATACCCACAGTTCATTAATCATCTCGCTTTGGAAAATTTTGTACGAAGTGCCCATTTTGGCAGCCTTTTTTGAAATATATTCTGCCTTTATCAAAAAACTGGCCACTCCGTCACATTATATAGTTCCTAAATAAAAGAACCTGTAAATTGGATGCGTTTGAGAACAAAAAAAGATTTAAAAATGACTCGGTAAAAACGCAATTTCTTAAATTTCCTCAAATTTTAATCACCATAACTTCGTGAAATTCTGTTCAAAATACCCTTTTTGGCAGCCTTTTAAAAAATATATTCTTCCTTTATCAAAAAACTGGCCAATACGTCAAATTATATAGTTCCTAAATAATAGGACCTGTAAATTGGATGGGTTTGAGAACAAAAATGAACTTAAAAATGACTCATGAAAAACGCAATTTGTTATACTTAATGAATTTTTTAATGATGAAAACTTCGGGAAATCTGTTCAAAATACCTTTTTTGGCAGCCTTTTTAAAAATATATTCTGCCTTTATCAAAAAATTGGCCAATAAGTCGCATTATATAGTTGCTAAATAAGAGGATCTGTCATTTGGATGCATTTAAAATCAAAAATGAATTTTAAAATGAGTCAGAATATAAGCAGTTTGGATTTGAGGTTTTTTCTCCAACTCCTATTTTTGTTTAATTTATTTTTGCTATAAGAATTGGTTCTATGAAAAACTTGTCAATATAAAAGTTGTAGATATTATTGTGAAGATATAAAATAGATTTAATTAGATTTAATTGCTTAAGAATTGAGTAAGTTATGGGTTTTTTTCTTTTTTCTCCCCCCTTTTTCTTTTCGTTTTTAATTTTTTTCATCAGTAAAAATTGGTCCTATCAAAAACTTGTAAATACAAAAGTTTTAGATAATATTGAGTACATTTATATAAAATTTAGTTGGATTTGATATCTTGAGAATTGACGAAGTTATGAATTTTTTTCTCCCAAAAACCATGTTTTTTTCGCCCCTTGAGCCCATTTTTAATTTTATCAAAAATCTGTCACGCATAAACTTTTTCCTCATTTTTTAGAAGTAATATAAACTTTAAACCGATTCGATATCTATTTTAATTAAAAAGTTATCGCGTTTTTTCTGTTTTCACAAAAACCCTCCTAACTTCCACCCCCTTGGTCCGATTTTGCCCATTAACGAACTTAACCGAGATTTTATGCCCCTTGATTTTATGTAAAAGTTTGATGAAGATCTGAGCATAATTATGGAAGTTATCGTGTCTAGAAGAAAGTGATATACACCGATAGATAGATAGATAGATAGATAGATAGATAGATAGATATATATATATATAAACTTTTTTACTGATGGTAGTTTTGGGGTCTAGGAGTCATGATTCGTGTAGATCCGCAAAAATTTTTCAGAAATTCCAACATGGGAGACAATGCAATAGGTAGTATTTCATACGAAATCTACCTAAAAGAGAGTTAGTCTATTTTTTATGTAGTTTATGATTGCGAGGACGAAGATCATAACTTCTATATTGAGTGGATTTGCTTTTAGCACCAGTATGAGTGCCATCAGGAGGAGCTTGTGACAGTACCGATTTACTGGAACATGAAGATGTTTGCTGGCATTTAGAAGAAGAAAGAATTTGAGGAGAAGTATTACAAGCTGCATCATGATTTGAAACTTGAATAGAAGAGTGTTGTCTCACAGGAGTGGAGGATGCATTATCAACAGCTGGTTGATCATGTGATGCACCTTTTGAAGAAACTGAAGGATGTTGCAGTGCTTCATTTCTCTTTTGAAGCTTCAAGATTCGATTAGTGTGAATCAACATAGGGGAAGCATGACTATTATTGGAATCTTGAATTTGAATGAGCACAGGAGAAATTATTTTCTTCACCACATATGGGCCTTGTATTTTTTTGTTAAACACATTGGGAAATTTTACGTAAACAATGTCATTAACATTGATGTTGGAAAACTTTAATTTTTCTCTGGATTTTTGGTACACCTTTTGTCTGGATGATTCGTTATTCTTGTAAGCTTGATAGTATATTTTTTCAATAATATCCATCAATTTATGAATTTCATATGCAGTGTTGAGAATTTTCCATGAAACCTGAGATTTATAATTGGAATAAATATCATTTATTTCTCTGCCAAAATGAAGAAGATTTGGGGAGAACTTTGTAGCTGGATGAGGTGTAGCATTATATATGGATTGGTGAATTTTTAGAGCAGTTGGTATATCACATCCTTGTGAAGCCATTGTGTTCACAGACGATTTTATTTGAGAATTGACACGTTCACTTAAACCGTTAGCTTGGGGATGGGCTACAGAACTATGTTCCAACTTAATGCCAAGCTTTTTGTTAAAATATGCAAACATATCACTAGTAAATTGAGAACCATGATCAGTAAGAGTTAATTCAGGTTTTCCATGAGTGGAAATATAATGCAATAAAGCCTTTGTAACTGACTCAGCACTGATATTATTCAAGGCATATAATTCTAAATGACGAGAGAAATGGTCTATCATGGTCAACACATATTGACGATTTCTCAATGGGCCGAGTAAATCCATAGAGACCTTTTGATTGGGAGCTGTTGGGAGTGGTGCAGGTAGGTATGGAGCAGTGTTTTTTTTATGATTCTTATTTACTAAACAAATTTCACAAGAGTTGACATAATTAATGGTATCAGAAACAAGGGTTTTCCAGGTAAATCTTTTCTTTAAATTAACAATGGTTTTATGAATTCCAGTATGAGTAATATGAGCAATTCTTAAGGCCTTTGCTCGAAGTGATAGAGGTAAAACAGCTTTGTGTAGCTCGATATCTTCTGAAGAGAAATGACCATTATAACAAAGTAACTCATTACTTGGATTAATAGAGTAGCCATTTAAACTTTTAGATTTTTTATTATTTTTAAGATCTTCATAAATTTGTTTAATTTTTGGGTCCTTTTGTTGTTCAGAGAAGATGGTGTGATCAAGAATTTCTAATAATGGATCTTGATTATTATCCTTAGTTAGAAGTGAAGAGTCACTTTGAAGATGACATGTATGGTGGATTTTGTCGACTAAACCACATGGAAAGTGAGGAATGTCATTATGTAAATCGTTTTGATTATCAACAATAGGTAGAGGTTCTTGTGAAGAAATAAGATCTGAATTATTATTGAGATCTTCAGTAGGAATGTGAGGAGTTCTACTCAGAAAATCTGCCAAGACATTTTCTTTGCCTGGAACATGTTGGAATGTGTACGAGTATTCTGACAGTTCTAACATCCAACGAGTAGTAATATCAGCAGGTGATGTAGCTTTTTTATAATTATTAAGTGGTTTGGCATCAGATAGTAGAATAAAGGGTCGACCAAAAATATAGTATTTAAAAGCAGTTATGCCTTTGTAAATGGCATAAAGTTCCAATTTGATGGCAGGGTAGTGTCTTTCTGATTGAGATAGAGTTTTAGAATAATAGGAGATAGGTTTTAGTTCACCATCAAATTTCTGCATAAGAACAGCTGATATTGCTGTTTTTGAGGCATCTGTATTAACATAAAATGTTTCATTCCAGATAGGAAGATTGAGCATAGGTTTATGAAAGAAAATGTCCTGTAATTCTTTAAATGCATTTTCTTGTTCAGATTTCCAAGAAAACTTATTTTTAGGTTTGGTGACTTCGATGAGAGGAGCAATCAATTTAGAAAAATTAGGTATAATTGATCTATAAAGTGAACACAAGCCGATAAAACTCTTTGTTTGCCTCTTGGTTTTAGGCGTTGGAAAGGAAGTAATTTTTAAAATGTTACTTGTAATAGGAAGAATTTTATGATCTGTGAGTTGGAAACCCAAAAAGTTAATGCTTGTTTGCATAAATGCACATTTTTCAGGAGACAGAGTAATGTTATTAGCAATGAGAGTGTCTAATAGCTTTGTGAGTTTCATGGACATTTCTTCAAATGAATTAGCACCCACTACAATATCGTCTTGATATGCATAACAGGAATCAATTTGAGATAATTGAATAACAGAGTCGATTAACTGTTGGAAAGTGCTGGCGGCCGTCTTCAGGCCAAATACTAGACGTAAATAGGTAAAAATTCCCCATGGTGTAGTAAAACTAAGTTTATCTTGCATATCTTTAGGTACAGCAATCTGCCAATATGCAGAGGGTAAGTCAAGAGTTGTATAATATTTAAATTTTGACAACTGCACCAATAGATTTTGAATTCTAGGAAGAGGATATGATGATGGGATTATAATCGAATTTAACAATCTTAAATCAAGAGCCAAACGATACTTTTGAGGCTTAGACATATCAGTTCTCTTCTTTTTAACAAGAAGCATGGGACACGCCCAAGATGAATTTGACCTCTCAATAATGCCAGCTTTCAGCATTTGATCAATTTGGTCAAGAGCTTCTTGTTCAAGAGCTTGAGGCACGGGAAAAGGTAAGGTTTTAACTGGATGAGAATTTAACATGGTAAACTGAGGATTGACCAGGTCAGTATGACCTAAAGTGTCAAGAGATTTCGAAAAGGCAAGCGCTTTACTACATAATAATTTTGTTAAAGCTTCCCTTTCATGAGGAGGTAAATGTTTAAGATCAAAGTCATTTGGAGATAATTCTTGAATACGTTTTCTCTTAATCTCTTCAGATGGCAAAATTAAAGTACAATATTCGTTTTCAAATTCTAAATCAAAAGAGTATTCTTCAATATCTTTTTCATCTACATTGATACATTCACCAATAATTGAATTTTTATTTAAATGAATATCGAGCTTTGAAATATTCTGACATACAACCAAAAATAAATCATTTTGAATGGAAGATTTTGAGTGCAATGATTCATGTAATACCAGACCCTTGTTTTTTAAATTGGGTTTAAAAAGAAAATATTCAGATGGAGGATTCAGATACTTCACATGTAAATAAACAAACGAATTAGGAGGTATTAATTCTCTATTGAGTAATTGTACCATATTGGAACTCACCAAAATTTTATTACCCATACTTAAATGAGGTTGCTTTTCACCAATATAACTACTATCACTAGTATTTTTAGATGAGGAATTCTTGTTAATTATATTATTATCATTAGTAGACACATAATTCACCACATTACCATAATCAGTTGGAAAATAATTAGGAAAATAAGCAAAATTACCATCAATATAAGGATTATGAAAATTCATAGCAGAATGAGCCATACTATTTGTAAACAAACCATTATTTTGAACATTATAACAATAAGGATAGGTTGTATAATTGTTGGACAACTGCAAACTTGAATTATCACAATTTGCACAAGTATTATCAATGTAAGTATCACTCGTTAGATTATTTGATATAGGCCTTTCATAAGAAGGCATTCTGTGTGCATCAAGAGAATATGGTACATTTGAATTAACATAATTATATTCAGAATTCATAAAATAGCAAGTAGGAGATTCATTATAGCTTTGAAAAGGAATGTGTTTGTCCTTAATTAGGATAGACTTAAAACTTGGAGAAATAGTAATAGAATGCTTGTTAATAAACTCAAAGCCAAGTATGGCTTGAAAGTGAACATTTTGAATTTTTGTAAGGTAAAATACATGATGAAAAAAATATTTATCAATCTTAAAAGCTATCTCTATGCATCCTTTGAAGAAGACCTTAGAATTTATGGTGGAAACTGATACATTTCTGGATAAAAATTTGTAATGAAGCCTGGATTTAATGCTATTAAAGCATTCTTCATCCAAGAGAGATAAACTTAATCCAGTATCTATTAATGTGGCGATTTCATTATGTTGAACATTTATTAGGATGCATGGAAGAACATAAGAGTTGTTAAAAGAACTGCATATGACATGATTTTCTTGTATGTCATCGTTGATTTGAAAATTTTGTTTGGAAGGCAAAGAATTATATGAACAAGAAGATTTGTTAAATTTAGATGTCATAGGAGAAGTTTGGACAGCTGTGGATGACACTAAAGTGACTGACGAGCGTTTGTCCAATTGTTGATGTTTGTTGTTGTTGTCAAAGTGTACTGATCCTGAATGAAAATTACGGGAGAGAAGGCGGTCAGTAGAACCAGTCTCCCTTATTTGTTTAAATGGTAAACATTATTTTTGTTTTCCGAAGAAGAGGTGTGGTTTTTCTTTCTGTAAGGATGAGACGAGATTAAAGCTGAAGAGTTTTTGTTAGAATTACCAATAATGTTTTTGAATTTGTAGCATGAGTCCATACGATGATTAAATTTCCCACAGAACGCACACTGCACAACATCTCGTCTGTGATAAAAGGATGTAGAATTTTTTTTGTGAGAATATTTGTCAAAGGTTGGTTGATAAGGACGTTTCCGGTGAAAGTTTTGATGACGAAAATTATTGTTACGTTTATTTGTAGCCTCTTGTCTCGGTGGAGAAGGCGAAAATGTTCTAGTATTTCTTTGAAAATTACGAGAAGTATGAGAACTGTCCTTTTGAGTTTGTAAAGGAGAGTAGTTGGTTTGAGAATTGTGATACACTTTATCCTTCGTATGCTTTATAGGAGTTTTATGAAGAGCATTATTAGAATTATCGTGGACATTTTCAGAATCGATACAATAGGCTTGATTAAAATTTTCATAAGATTTTTTAGGGGGAGAGTCATAAATATTTTGAAGAAAAGTTGCTCGTTCAAGAGCTAATTCGAAGGACGTAATATTTTCTTCTAAGATTTTACGTTTGATTTGCTTAGGTAAAGCCTCAAGAAAATGAGTAAACTTTAATGAATTAAGAGCAGAAAGATCCAATTTTGGATAAGCAAGTCGAAGTTGTTTATCCAACCGAAAAGCAAAATTTTTAACTGATTCATTTGAATCTAAGGTCAAGTTCTGTAAAGATTTTAGAGAAACAGACTTTTTTGTGGGTAAGAAATAGTCTATAAATGCCTTTCGAATTTCACTAAAATTAGAGTTCTTGAGCTGTGACTGAGTTTCCAGAAAGAAGAGTAAGGCGGTGCCCTCAAGTTTTGATTTAAAGAGAACAAAAAGTTCCTTGTCTGTAAAGTTATTTAGTTCCTGTAAGTCAGATAATTGATCGAAGAAAAATTCTACAGTCTGAGGGTTACCGTCGAAAGGTTGGATTGCAATATTTAGTTTGGCTTTTGGAGGCATGATGAAATAATTAATATAAGAACTCAATGTATGACATGATAAATTTGGTTATTGACTGGTCTTGTGATGAATAATATATATAAATTGACCCGTTACTTAAAATATTGATGACTTTCATTTACTTCATACATCATTTTTATATGTAAAAAAGAAGAAGAAAACGTATACTAACATATTAGTATCATATGAAGAATATAAGACCCAAATATTTTATGTAAATATTTATATATAATATGGCTCAAAACATAAATTATTATATGTATGACAAGAAGAATAATTTATCTTAGCATGAACAATAATTTTTACCAGTACCTCCGTTAAATAATGCATATATTAGTTATAAATTATAATAATGCAAGAAGAAATATATTGATAAATTATGTTGTATATATAATGCACTGCTCCAGAAAAAGATAATATTTCAATACAAGATCAATATAAATATTGTATTTGATTACTGCACCATACCCAACAAAATATAATTATATAAAACATTAATCACTATATGAAGAAAAATAACTTGAAAAAAAATAATGAAGAATGTTCAAGCGTTGGTCACGGCTCCAAAAGAAATAAAGTGTGGTGGATGAGCTGACGCTTTGGTCAGGGCATCAAAGGAAATATAATGTTATGTTTATTTGAAAGTGGAGAAAGCACTTTTTATTTGCCTCTACCCACAATTAGGCCAAAGTGATCGTGATAATGACAGCACATCGCGGAGAATGGGGGCCTGCAAACGACCCACGTGACCATCCTTACTTCACTTAAAAAACAATAAAAATATTCTTTATCCATGATGACATAAAATGTCAAACATAAAGTTAAAAAAAAAATATAAAATTGAAAAGGTAAAAAAGTTACCTGTCAAGTCCTTGGATGTTGATGACAAATAAATCCAGACAATAGGCACAATAAATTATTATGCACACAAAATTTGAAGAAAAACTATTTTTATTTCATGAAGAACCTGTTTTTACTTTTTTTATGAATAAATATTTCTTCACATATTTATATTATTTTGACTCGTACATATTAATCTCTCTCTTCATAAGAAAAACCATATCATAATATATGCTAATCACAACAATTGCTATCTCTAAGCAATAAAAATTCTTTGTCAATAATATAATTTAGATATCTCAACAGGATGTAAATTATAAATTTTCTCATGACATAAAAGGAGAATATAATATTATTTCTTCTTGAAAAAGAGCAACTTTCATAATATGAACTTTCAAAAAAAAAACAAAATATATTATATTTCATTTTGCATAGATACAAACCAATATTTTCTTCATAACGCCCCGTGAGTAATCAAAAATTATATATATAAAATTGGGCAAAATAATGAAGTAAAAACTTTATGAGAATCAAATATCTTCATTTGATGAAAGAAAAAATGTTCACCTCTTAAAGCACACGTTCTTCACCTCTGCTTGTTTTTTCAGAGGATTGAGAACATATAAAAGCACAATTGAAGAATTGATCACATAAAAATTTGACGAAAATTTTGGACGAAAAGATGAAGAATAAAACTATTTAGAATAAACATGTCGACAACCTTCTTTAGTTAAAAGTGGCATCAATAGAGCAACACATAAAAGGCTTCACGACGTCACCTTATTTAATACGCATATCCAAACAGAGTGCACAACAAAAATACTTTCAGGATCCTTTGAAACAAAAGGTTTGCTCCTCGTTGCTTAACAGAAAATCAACATCACTTTCCTAGATGCATTTTGAGGGCAGCACTTTTTCTTTGCCGCACTTAAAAATCAGCATCGTAATAATCTCAACATAACAAAAAAAAACCGTTCCATCCTTCGTTAACGGGGGAGCACCTCGGCACCGAAATTACACTAAAAACTTTCAATCATACGACTGCATCCATTACGGCAGGTGTCTAGCAGCGCAACTCACGCAGGTGGCCGCGAGCCCAGGGGAAAAAGAGAAAGGGTTATTGTAAATGCAAAACACGCCAATTTGGCAGTGAGCAACAGAGGGGGTGAGGAAAAACTAAGCCAAATTACAATATACAGTATGAAAAGATATGTAACTAATAAGAATAAAATTGATAACCATCTTAAGAGGGGAGGCCAAAGTCGGTGGCCATGTACTTAACGGCTTGAAATACGTCACCTGTGAAATTTAATTTGATAGGTTAGGGGTGTGTCCGAATAAACGGAAGTTCCACCCAAAAGAAATAGCGAGAATGTTCTCGAACAAATTTAAAACCGGAAGGAATGATTTCAAACAGAATTTTACCGGCTTGGAACATTCGAAAGCTAAGTAAGAGAGAAAACATTACAGGCGACGAAATGAAAATAAGCGAAACCGAAATTAAATTTAAATTGAGAACATTAATAAAAAGGAAGGTGATATGAAATAAAATGGCTAATAAAATTGAATTAAATTAAATATATGGGGGGGTTACGGAGTAACCACCACACACCCAGTATATTTTTAATGCATTACATTAAAAAAACATTTCTTTATTAACTGTTTGGAAAATGGCTGTTTCTATGGGTCAATAATAGAAATATCTGAAGCGTATCTGAAACCTTGTGATGTCCAGATGTTATTTTTTTTCTGATTGATACATGCTTAATGTCTAGAAATGAAATACTACTGTTGCTGTGATGACAGAAAATGTATAAAATAGTACAAAAAAAACTGAGATACAGCTTTCTAAAAAATAGCATTTAAAAGTAAATTTTTCTCTACACGGCGATGTAAAAACTAAAAATGTGCGATGTTTAGAAGTTTAAAAATTCGCAGTACCGAAAATTGCAATAAAATTTGTTTGTGATTGGTCCAGGTATATTAATGTCTAGTATGTGAGTCTGATTATGTAAGCCATGTTTTAATCATCATAAAAATTACATTTTTTAATATTATTTTTTTTCAATATAGAATTTGTTTGAAGTATGTAGAAGTCTAAAATTTTAGTCTTTTAAAATATCATTTACCAAATGGTCATTGTAAATTTTTTAAATATATTTTCTTTTAATTAGTTTTTTTCAATAGCTTTTAGAGTACCTTCTTAAGCGAAGAAATGTGCTTGGTGCTCGATTAATTATACTCATTTCGTATCTTTCTGTCTCGGTTTTATGTCAGTGAATACAATTTGAACAAAACAAAAAACAATGCCCTGATTCTTGATGGCTAAATAGCCGTTTAAGTTTTAAGAATTTCTATAACGTGTACACTGTAAAGGATAAAAAATCTAACCCTACAGATGTAAAATTGCCGAAAACTCTATGCTTATTAACATTTTATCTGTATGCTGTACAAGAAAAAAATGTAAATCTACAAAACTAATTCCTGTAAAGTTACAGAAATATGTAACTTTACAAACAAATCTACTAAAATTACAGTTATCTTACAAACATTTTACATGTAGCCTGGATTGCAGTTACGTAAAAAAAAATTCTAGAAATCCCAGTTTCCAAAAAAATTTTTAGTAATCTTACAGAAGTTTGATTTCCAGTGTAAATCTGTATCTGTTACTTGAATTTTTGCGGTTGCCGTTAGATAAAAACTCTAGGAATCTCTATCGCCTAGAAAATTTTAGTAACCTTACAGATTTTTTTTACAGCGTATAATAATCGCTTTCGATACCGCATTTGAGATAATGCTTTTGCGCCAATATTTAACGTGTCGATATCAATTCCATAAAAAAAACACAAAATTCGTCAAATGCTCCAAAAATCAATTATATCGAGTGTTATTTCGTGTACATTGTTATTGTATATTTTTCATGTTTCAATTATATATGCGTCTTTTTGTTATCATCTATTTTGTCACACATCGAGTCCACTCAGATTTATTATCGCAAGCAATATAACGTTCCTAATTAAATGTTGGTACATAGAGAATATATAATTTCATTTAATATTGTTCTCAACTAAAATTTTCATTTCATTTTCATTATAATTTATTAACCACAAAAAATAATTGCTTTAAGCTTCAGTGTACTTGTTTTAACCCTTTCCGGCGCAGTGTTGCCGGTCGGCAACACCTAAAGTTCCCCCTGTTTAGAGACACAAAAACTCCGTGAATATTTCAAAAACTACTCTAATGGCTACTTTAAAACTTTCTTATTAGTCCTAGATGACAGCACCACAGAGATAAAACTCTACTGTTTTTAAATAATAGGTAAAATATTTTACTCTAATGCGCGCTTCACAGCAATGCTCTTCTCATTGCGCTTATCAATGCTGTGCTTATGGGGAGTTACCACTTCGGCAACAGCTGTATAATTAAAATGGCTTGCGCAATCTTTACAAAATTACACCTGTGGACTCCTCTAGGCCTAAATAGATTGCCAAAATTTTTTTTTTCTTTAAATTCCAACTTTAAAGGGTAGTGCGCCGGAAAGGGTTAAGTTATGTTAAACCACCTGCAATAAGAAAACACATTTTCTCGAAAATTGTCGATTATTCTAACTTCGGATTACGTTCACAATGATTACTGCATAGAAAAACTAGTCGTTGGGGGCAACCGTAATACTTACCCATCATATATATGCATATATAATGTATGAAGATAATACATTTGTAAACTATTTATAAAATGGATTACAATTGCACAAACAAAATTTAAACGTGTATTTAAATATTTTTAATATGCATAGTAACGCTCTATTAATGAGTCGCTGATGAATCTATTTCGACAAATTATACAACACGCCAAACTACTCAAGTAATACTGAATTGCGAAAGAGAAACATCCTTATAACTCCAAAAATAATAATCTTATTAACTAACAGTTTATTGTGTCGCATTAAGCGTCTCATTACCAATTAAAATCTATCTTTGAATTGAAATTGGAATGAAATACAGGGTCATGAAAAATCGAAGCATATGGTAAACAGCATTACAGATATCTCGGCAACTAATAATTCGATCGACTTTGTTCTTTATGCAAAATTTGTGTTATTTTATTGCCTTTTAGGATCACGCATTAAAATAAAAAAATTCGGAAATTTTTATGCATCTTTCATTGGAAAGAATTTTTCGAGAATACGAAAAAAAAAATAGTTCGGGATAATCGAGGTAACTGATAGGCATCGTCCCATCCTTACATACTAAGTACATACAAAATTTCAAATCTCTATCTCAATTTGTTCGGGAGATGGAGCGTTTACAGACACACAGACAGACAGACGGACGGCAATTTTTCTTCTAAAAATATGTTTTTCGAAATCTCCAGTTTCTAAAACGTGTCAATCCGTCAAAAAATATTTTCGATGTTTCAAAAGATTGCAAGACTTACCCTATACTACGCATGATGGGTAAGTAAAAAACCAGAGAAAAACCTACTTTAGATAGCAAAAATTATTTAGCGATGCTGCCTACCTTGAACCACGAGCTCCATGGTCGAATCGTCGTGGCCGTAGAGGTTCGATGCTCTGCACGAAAAGACGGCGCTGTCTTCCCTCTTGGACGAGTGGATGCTCAACTGTGACGTCACTCCTTCCTGGTTCTCAAACTGCCTTCTACTGTATCTGCGCTTTGGAAAAGAAAGTGAGTCATTTTTCTGGAGACATTGGAAGGAAAGATAAAGTTACAACAGCAATCAATATAATATTCCATCACATTTAGTTAATTTTAACTAATCTTTATATATAAAAAATCTTCTGTGCGTGTGTATGTCACTGAACTCATCCTAAACGACTGGACCGATTTTAATGAAATTTTGTGTGTGCGTTCCAGTAGATTTGAGAATGGTTTGGATTCACATTTCAACGAAATTGATTCAGTACTTTTTTTTGTAATTAGGCAAAAACTAATAGTTAGTGATTTTTCGCTAATTAAAAGTGTTGAATAAGTTCGATGAATGGAGTGCGGACGGAATGTCGGAGCGGTCTAAGGCGCCAGATTTAAGCTCAGCTTCTTGAAGAAAGAGATCGCGTGTTCGAACCCCACTGCTGACAAACGTGTATGCTTTACAATAATATTTCCTGTATTATTATTTTGATTATAATACAGGATTATAAACGACTTGAATATGATGATTATAATGATGATTATAACCGACTTCAGACAATCGTTAACTTTTAACTAAAAAGAGAAAAATAAACTTTTATATCAAAAATTGAACCGACTTCAAAAAGTAATGAAGAGTGAAAAATAATTTCCTTACATAATTGTAATAAGAAATTAAATTAAGAGCGTAGTGTTTATTCTGCGTATTACCATATTTACGTACATTTATTTGATATTCTGGAGTCGGTGCCAAGAAGGACAACGTCTGTCGGGTGCGCTAGTGTTAACTAATTTTCCTTTTTTGACAATCGTGATCCGATTTATGTGGGGTGATTAACCACTTAATGGTCGCATTAAATTACGGCTAAAAAATTCAAATTCATTATTGCCACCACTTTTTTGAAAAAAAATATTTATCATTTTTAATGACAAGTAAAATGATACCAGAATGAAACCAATTACACTATTTTATAAGACTGATAGGAATCAAACAATTCTGAATAAAAGGCGTGAACTTCCAGCCTGTGAATGTCTCGGGCGCGACGATTATTAGCACGCACTAGTCACGCGGTAAAAGCTGAGCGCTAATGTAAAGTCTATGGGGGCGTTCTTTTCGAATATCTCGCTCAAATTTTAATATTTTCACTCTCAGAAATGAAACCCTCATTTTTGACGAAACAACAATCCTCGAGCTATATTTCGTTATTTTTGAGAGTTATTTCGTCACCGAGTCACGTGATTTTTAACGAAATGTAAACTCTCAAATAATCCACTACAAATGACGAAATTGTTTCCTGCCTCGTTTCGCATGTTTTTCTCCTACTCAACTCTGGCATGACCTTTGACGCTCGTGGGCGCTAAAAGCTGTGTTTAGTTTATTGTGGATTACTACTCTGTGTTGTGGATATCATCGGCTACCAAAGCAAGAATTATAAAAGAAAAGGTTAGTATTAATTGAAATTTATATATTTATTCATTTATATTTATGTAGTATTTACTAAAAAACTATGTTTAGAATTTGTTGCATTAGGCTTAATATATTTGTTCTAATATATTTGTATACCTGTCTTTGAGAATTCAACATGGTCGCCAGTCACGTTGTATGATGACTAAATTTTGCGTTGTGGCCTTCTATGGTAACGTTGTCCCCAACATCCTAGATATTTTTCTTTGTTGAAAAAACAAATGATTAATATAGTACTAAATAATTTCGTACTTTTTTCTTTTTTTATAATAATCCGTACTTTGATAATGACAAAATCAAAATAAGACACATTTTCCTAATATCCCCCATTATCATAGCTTATACTTTTATTAAAATGTATCTTGCCTAATTTTATTTTCTGGCTTTACGTAGTTTAAATTTTATATAATCAAATTTCAAGAATTTTATGATCAAACTTAATTTTCCCTTTGAATTCTTAAGACTTCTAGTTTTTTTTTTTTTTTGAGAACACAAAGTTATTGTTTTTATTATTTTGTATCATAATGGGGTCATGAGATTTTTTACAATTTTTCTCAACTTTTTAAAGACAGTTTCAACAATAAAATTTCAAATTATAACTGTTCCTTTTTTTTTTCTTTCAAAATTGATAAATGTTTTGCTCCCATTAGTTAAAGTAAGTAAGTATATTCAGTTTTAAAGCTTATTTTTTATCCGCTATTATTACTATTTAAATTAGGTAAGTTTTTCTCTCAAAAGAAACATCTTTTCTAAATAATCATTAACTTTGTTGATAATACTTTTACTTCATATTTATTTTTAGAGCTTCCATTTACTTCTTTTCTCACCATTTTTAAATATTTATTGTATAACTATTAGCAGAATATAGTCAAAAAGCTGAAAGTTGCATTGTTATTTTGTAAGTTTAACCTTATCTGGATCATTAGGATGGCTACATTGTATAATACAGCAAAAATTATTCTATTATTCCTGAAAAAATAAATAACTGATGCTTGTAAAACACAGATTTCACAAAATATTTGAAAAAACTAAAATATGTAATTTTCATAGTTTTTTAAATGTATCTATTTTATCTCGCTTGACCTTTAGTGTAGCCTTTAGTGTTCGCTTTAAGACTGTTTGAAGAGTACTGTGTCAGACATTACTTTGTACACCTAGGAGCCCTTCTTAACTAGTTTGTGCACTAGGCAGCAATTTTTATTTTATGTACTTAGTAGCCTTTACTAGAATTTTTTACACGCTTTTTATTTCTTTTCCTGGTCACAAGAGAATAAAACTTATGAAATGCGCTCATTGATTGAAGGGATTTGGCTGAGAGTAGGGGTGTACCGAGTAGTACTTTGGCCGAGTACAGAGTACTCGACGACTGACTACTCGGAAGAGTACCGAATGCCGAGTACCGAGTAGTTGTAGAATAAGAAAATAAAACACTGATGTACACATAATGTGAGCTTAGGTGTACATATATATAAATATACCTGTGTACATATATATAATATACATATATAGTATAAATAAATTAACTCATTAAATTTGAAATTTATTTGTGCACCTTTTTAAAGACAAATTTTGACAGTTCAATACTAATAAGAAAGGAGAATTGATACATGACAACTACAGTTATTAACTAATACTAAATATACTTCTTATAATAATAATAATTAAACATTCTTTAACCCTCCAATTTATTCCAACCATTGAAATCTGTCTATCAAAAATAAAAATGTTCATCGGTTACTGTAACAATTCGTTGAATAATGCAAACATTTCATATTTATTTTGTAACTGTCTGTACCTTATTTTCTTTTGATTAAAAAAAATGTATTGGCTTTGGAGTTTTTCATTTTTCATGTGTACAGATTATATGTTATTTTAAATTTATTATTTTTTAAATATCTCAGTAAAAAACTAACTTTTTTCAATGAAAATTATAAATATGTAAATTAAGATTGCCTTAAAAAGCAAGCTCTAAAATTGATGAATTTAGATTATCTAGAATTTGAAAATCCACCAAAGAAACAAAAAATAAATATGAGAATGCTAATGTCGACGAATCAAGAGAAAATACTAGCAAAAAGTTCATCTATTTTCTGGCAATGTTTTGAGGAAATTGTGAATGAACAAAGAGATTGTGGCATTAGTACTTGTTTAAAATCACCGCATGAAGAATTGGTACAAAAAGATATACAGGTTTTCTTAACAGAAGACATGTAAAACTGACACTCCATTTGTATGGTGAAGGGGGGGGGGGACTTTTCAGATTATGTGCAACTTTGCAAAAAACTCTTATATGCACCTTCAACAACTGTTTATTCTGAACGTAATAGAGGACGGCCAAATTTATAGTAGTTAAAGAAATGCCCTGTCTACTGATAATGTAGAACGTTTGGTGTTTTTGCACTATAATTTGAAATATATTAAATTTAATTAATAATTTTTTATTGCATTTATCGTATTTTCAGTTTCTTTATCCAAAATAAATCTTTTCTGTTTTCCTATATATAAAAAAGTATTTTTATTTGTATAAATGTGAAATTTTTTTAGGGATTTTGTTCTTAACTTTTTTCATATTTTGCAGACATATTGTTAAATACAGGAGTAAATACTTTTATGAATTACTACAAATATTATACATTGATATTCAAATAACTTTTTCCAGATCAGTTTCTGGAAAAATTCATATGCTTAAAAAATAAAATTCTTACAACTACTCGGTATTGGCCGAGTACTCGGCCAAAATTTGGCCGAATACTGAGTACTCGGCAAATTGGCCGAGTAGGCTGAATACCGAGTATTTACCGAGTACTCGGTACGGCTCTAGTTGAGAGAAAACATTGCAAAATTTGGCAATAAGTCGCTTGGGGTGGGAAAAAACAATCAAGAATTTATGATGTAAAAATTGTGAAATTCATCTATTGTTCATAAAAATAAATCAGTAGATTCATCTAGATCTCATTGGGGGGGGGGGGGGATCTTGTTTTATCAGTAAATTATTTAGGAGAGAAGAAATACAAATTTACAAATATGAGAGAAAAAAATATATATATATACAGTACTGGCCGCTTAATAAAATCACTGGTTAATAAAATCAGCCGCTTAATATGATGAGAATTTGAGGACCCGAATCAAATCAATACAACTTCTATTAAAATTGCCATTTAGTAAAATCGGCATCGCTTTATAATAAACTAAAAAAATTTCTTAAACTGCAAAATAATCAGTTTAATCTTTTACAGAAAATTTTTATTTTGCTTTCTTTCTCAGATTAAAGAACGAAAAAAAAAAATAACTGCTCATTCCACAGTCACACCATGGATTTTGTTGCTTCAAAGCTTCAAGAATGGGGATTTCCATCTCTAATTGATACTTTTCAAGGTAAGTTTATCTTAATAAAAATAATATTCATTAATCAACTAACTTGTTCCTTCACCCCCTACTTTTTTGGTTATTTGTGAAAAAGAAAAAAAATCCAAAAATGCTTAAATTAATTATAATTTCATTGCTGTCACTTGATAATATTTATATTTAGACTCAGCAGAGCTCTTATTTCTCCAACTTTCTCTGATTTTTTAGGTCTTTCTTTTTTCTTATTTTTGGCCATAATAGACTAATTTCTATGTCATTTTTATTATGTCACAGAATGATTTAGTTCAAAGTTTTTAAAAAATTTAAGGTTTTCAATTTGGAAAGTTTTTAAAAAATCAATCATCAATCCCTGCCTGCCCCGCCCCCCTTAAAAGAAAAAAAAATCTCAAAATTTAACAAATGGTTGCCAAAAAAAAACTAAATCATTCGTTCACAGAAAAAAAAAAATTGCTGATTTCATACATGGATTGCTGGAAAAAAAAAAACTCAAATTTCATCAAAAGTAGTCGATAAAGTGTGAATTTTGACAAAGTCGTGTAAAAGTACATATTTCATAAGAGAATTGTGAAGAGGTGTGAATTTCATCCAAGGATTTAAAGAAAAAAATTATAAATTATAAAATGTAATCAGACATGCTACTTTTCTGCGGAAACGCGGAATTCCGCTTTTTCGGCGAAGAATTTTATTATCCCTAAGATCAATGCAAATATGCATTAAAATTTGATGACATTTATATGTAGGGGGAGGGGTAACGATGAAATAATACGACAAAAACGAGAGTCAAACGGCGCTAAATTAAGAAAATTTCTTGAAAGGATTGCAGAAAAAACGCAAATTTCTCCAAAGGATCGAAAAAAACCTATAAAATCTTCAAACAATCGCGGAAAACATACTATTTTCTTCAGAGGATCGTGAAAAAAACAAGATTTTTGTTAAATGATCACGAACAAGACGCAATTTTCGTCAAAAAATTGCTGGGAAAACACTACTTTTGTGACCAGGTTGCGGAAAAATACTCTAATTTTGTCAAATAACCTTATTTTATCGAAAGATCGCGGAAAATGCTCCAATTTTGTAGAAAAATCGCAGAAAATACCCAAATTTTAACGAAAAATCGCAGAAAATACCCAAATTTTAACGAAAGATCACAGAAAATACACATATGTCGACAAAAGATTGCGGAAAACACACAAATTTTGAAGAAAGATCACGAAAAATATGCAAATGTTGACGAAAGATCACGGAAAATACACATTTTTTGATGAAAGATCGCGGAAAATATGCAAAATTTGACATAAGATCGCGGAAAATACACAAATTTTGACGAAAAAGCGCGAATTTCGCTAAAGGATTTTGGAGAAATGCAAATTTCATTAAAAAGGCTGTGGGAGAAAAAGTGCAATTTTCGTCAGTTGGTCGCAGAAAAATGCTAATTTCGTTAAAAAAATTGCAGAAAAACGCAGATTTCGCCAAAAGTCTGTGAGACCGTGAAAGTTCAGCTTTTTTCTTGCTGAATCTGTAGCATGTCTGTGTAATGTAAATCAATAAAAATGATTTTGAAAAATCATCGCAGTGTAATGCAAATTTTATCAAAGGATATCAGGCACACTGATTTCAGCACAGGATGATGAATGAAATGAGTTTCATCAAAGAATCTCTGAAAAAATCAAAATTTTATCAAAGTCTTGGAAAAGATGCAAATTTTTGTCAAAATATTGTGGAAAAATGTAAACTTCATCAAAAGCTATTGAAGAAAGTAAGTTTCAAAAAATGCTTGGGAAAAAAAATTGTAATTTTCATCAAAGGATCTTCAGGGGGGGGGGGGGGGCATTTTGTTAAGAATAGCAAAGAAGGCGCAAATTTAGTTAATCTAAAAAAAAGAGCTTCATTGAAGGATCATGGATGGAAAAACGAGAATTCTGCCAAAAAGTGATGATAAAAAGAAAATTTAATCAAAAGTTCTGACAACTCTATCGAAAAGAAATGCAAATTTCACTAAAAAGAATTGTGGAAAAGATGTGATTTTCGTCAGAAGGCCATGGAAAAGATGCAAATTGTGTCAAAGAATCGCGGAAAGAATGCACTTTTTGTAAAAGCACCAATTAAAAAAAAAAAAAAAACTATACATTTGTCTAACAGCCGAGAAACGACACAATTTTTCCTATTTATTTTTTCCCTCTTATTTTCCTGCTTTTTTGTGGTAAGGGGGGACAGGGTGCTGCAGGGTCTATTTATAAATTCCTTTTTTTAGACAATAATCTTGGTTTAAATCGATCTTTTTATTTCATCTCAAAGTATATTCACATTTGAGATTTGATTTTATCCTTCTTTCCAAAAAAGCATTTTTATCACAGTAACATTCAAACATAACTTTGGAGTGAAAATAATATCTATAATCATTACATATATTTGTGTGTGGGGAGGGTGGGATAATTTACCGCCTTGATTTGGCTGAAATTTACACTGCTTATTTCAAACTAATTCAGAAAACGACTACATATTCAAATTAGTTTTTAAAAAATATTTTGAAATTATACAAAAACTGAGTTTCAAATATTTTCATGAAATGTACTAAGTTTTTGTGGAATTAAGTTCTGAAAAATACTTTTAATTCCACTTCTTTCATTTTTAGCCCACGGAATTGATGAGGAAGCATTGCTCTTATTAGACAAGGAATCAATTAGAACTTTAGTGCCCCAAATTGGGCTCTCTTTGAAATTGGAAAAAAAAATTTCAGATTACAAGAAAATTATAATTGAAGAATCAATAACAGTGGAAGACGTTAATGAATCAGGGAATGAAGCTGCATTTGAAATCCAACAATTGTTTAAAGTTGAACCGTCTGTCTCAAATGAATTGCCACTATCACCCAATGCATCACCCAATCTGCTACCAGTGACCAAATTTGATGTCCTCAATACTGTATTGGACAAGTGTCCAGAAATAGGACAAACACTCCAATCTGGTAATACTATTTCTTACCTGGAAAAACTGAAATTGAGTAGAACTGTCGTTAGCAATTGCTTAATTAAAAAATGTGGAGTTTTCCCTAGTACCCAACAAAAAGAGCAATTGGCGAAAGAATTGATTTCCACCTTTCCACCTTTAAAAGGAGTAGATGGAACAGGTTATGTAAGTATATAATTTTTAACTTTCTGTTCCTAATATTCTAGTATTAAATCAGGGGAGATTCTCGTCCGAAATTTCCGAAAATTTAAGGCATCAAATTCCGAAAATTTGAAATTGGATTATCAGTTCTGCATAGTTGCCAACTTGTACAGTTTTACGCGGGGGAAAAAACAATTGCGGAGAAATGCAAATTTCGTGAAAGGATTGCCGAAAAAGCACACATTTCGTCAATATTTCGTGGAAAAACGACAATTTCGTCAATGTTTTTGTCAACGAACTTTGTCAAAAAGGTCTCTGAAAATCGCAAATTTCCTGTTCGAATCGCAGAAAAAACGACAATTTCACCAAATATCGCAGATAAAATGCTGATTTCGACTAAGAACGCGGGAAAAAGTCGATTTCGTCTAAAGATTGTGGGAAAACGTCAATTTCGTGTAAAGATTGCAGATATAACGCCGATTTCAATAAAAGATCGCTTAAAAATATTTTGTCAAAAGAATATTGCGGGGAAAAAAAGACAGATTTCATCAAAAGATCACGAGGGAAAAAAACTCCGATTTCGTAAAAAGATCGCTTAAAAATACTTTGAAAGCGGATTTCGTCAAAAAATCGCGGGGATAAAAAGGCCGTTTTCGAGAAAAGATTGCGTCAAAATGCAAATTTTGTCTAAAGATCGTCCAAAAAATGCCGATTTCATAATAAAAAAAAAACACGGAACAACGCCGATTTCGACAAAAGATGATCGCAATAAATTGCCGATTTTGCTAAAATATCGCAGATAAATAGCTCATTTCGTCTGAAGATCGTGGATAATTGTTGTGG
Organism: Maratus speculifer; assembly: GCA_964019185.1. Taxonomy (NCBI): domain Eukaryota; kingdom Metazoa; phylum Arthropoda; class Arachnida; order Araneae; family Salticidae; genus Maratus; species Maratus speculifer. Next base: position 7,474,555 of record OZ025301.1, on the reverse strand, counting down.
GGAGTAACTTACGGAATAAAACGCTGATTTCATCTGAAGACCGCGCGAAAACGTCGATTTCGTCTAAAGATTGTGGATATAACACAGATTTCGATAAAAGATCACGGGAAAAAACGCAGTTTTCGATAAAAGATTGCTTAAAAATATTTTGTCAAAAGAACCTTTGAAAAAAGGCAGATTTCCACAAAAGATCACGGAAAAACGCCGATTTTGTCAAAAGATCGCAGGGATAAAACACGGTTTTGAGAAAAGATCGCGTAAAAATGCAAATTTTGTCTAAAGATCGCCCAAAAAACGCCAATTTCGTCAAAAGATCGCAGAAAAACCACCGATTTCGACAATCGATAGCAATAAATTGCTGATTTTGCTAAAGTATCGCAGATAAATCGCTCATTTCGTCTGTAGATCACAGATAATCGCGGGGGGAGGGGAGGGGGTAACTCGCGGAATTCCTCCCTCCTTTCTCCCCTCCTTCACAGATTTCCGAAAATGCGATGTGAATTTCCGAAAAATTTTTTTCATTCAGAATCATCCCTGTATTAAATGTAAAGTAAATAATATTTAATTGTAGTAAAAAATTAATTTTGTGGCCAAAGAATTGCTCATATGTTAGTAATAGAATTACAATTAAATTTTTTATAGGAACAGTGGTTTTGCAGAGGGGTAAAAAATAAACTAGGGAAAACTACACCTAATAGAGGATATTTAGAAGAAAACTTAAGAAATTGGAGACAGAGACTGAATAGCAAAGACAAAGAAAAATATGGTGTGAGAGAGAATCGCAATAAAGGTACAAAAAGAGCTCTTCCTGCCAGAACATATCAAGATGTTGAATTATCAATTGATACATTAGAAAAACAACAGTGGCTGAAAGAAAATTCAGCACCTACTGATACTATTTTACAGTATATGAAAGATACATGCATGGAGAGGCATAATTATATTATCTCTAAATCTCCATCAATTAGTCAGGTTTTGGAGCTCTGGCCAAAACTTCTTCTCATTAATATGGTAAAAATTATTTATTATTAAAGCCAGTTATTGTTAAAACATCTTATCAATCAGGGTAAAAGGGGATATACATTATGTCATCTGCATATTGTAACATGTTTGTTTAGTTGAGCATCATGACTGTGGAGTCGGAGTCATGCCCATTTTTGAGTAAAAGAGTCTATCTCTAAGAAACAATCTAACTCAGGCTCTTTTATCACATATTCTAAAGTGAAATTAAACCAATCGTGTTATTTTAAGTCCATAAAAAAAATTGTCATTTTTGGATTATATCAGGTTATCCAAGTTAGATTTCCAATATATTGCCTGGTGTACATTGTTGATGAAAATTGTTTTTACTTAAAATCTAGTATATTCCCAATTAGTAAAATTTTAACGTTAAGTTTCTTTTTTCTTTCCATTGAAATTTTTCTGTTCTAGAGGATATAAATTAACATCAAAATTGTAACAAATTCCAAGTCCACAATTCCAAAATAGTAAAATTTGTTTTGTTTTCTTCTTTAGATTTTGATAGTTAGATTTTTCAGGATTGTGAGCAATGATATTAAAAAATAACTAATAATAACAGTTGTAAATTTCAAAGGTTTTGAAAAATGTCACAGCCAAGATTTGAACTAGGACCCATTCACTTGCAAATTTACAACTCTTATGATTTATTTACCTGTTGCCTGATTATATCATTAATATAAGAGTAACATTATAACCATGCAAAGTGTCAAAATAGTCTGGCCTTTTTTCATTCTAAAATCTAAAGTTAAATTGTTAAAATACAACTGGAAACTAATCAAAAGTGTCCCCATTTCTCCTGATTGATAAAAATTTATTTAATTTAAAAAATAAATAAAACATAAGTATATATATTTATATAATTTTTTTTCTTACATCTGTAACAAAATTTAAATTATTAATCTATCAAAACCAAATCAAGGTGATAATCTAAATTTTTCTAATAAATTGCACAGATATGTAATGTTAATATTTTTTTTTTTCAGTTCATTATATGTCAAATGTAGATGTTTCTTATGTTGTATTTTCAGATTGACCAAGACTTTGAACAAATATATTCGGCAGAAGCGTACGGGTCACTCTGCAAAGAGTTTGGTTTAATAGCCCGGAATTTGATTCTCCAAGCAAAGAATTGTGGTAGAACAGCTGCGGAACAAAGAGCCATCATTTTGGCTGATGAATTAGGCGAACTGTCTAATGGAGATGAACTCATAGGTAATTAAAATTCTTCTGACCTGTAGAATATATTTTTTATTAGTCTTTAAACTTACTTTCAATTGATTATGCTGAAATTTATTTCTTCAAAAACATCTGCATTTCTTGAATTGATGCTCACATATTTTTAACGGGACCATGGCTCTTTACTTTTTTTTGTGCTTGAGGATTCGAACACCAAGACTTGCTTATTAAATGAATTTTTTTGCTTATTATATACTGCTTAATACCAAGGTTCGTTTGGAAAAAGTGGCCCAGCTAGCGGGCATAGCTCGCTAGTAATTGTATTTAAAAAATGCAGAACTCTTTCTGAAAGTAACAATTGCTTTTATCTTTCTTAAAGATTTTGTATATAGGAGGGGGGGGGAGGAATGAGCTATATACATTTGACATTTTTGTCTATATTGTTTTAATAATGTTTAGCCCACTGTATAATATTATTGTAGAGATGGGTAATGTAGTAGTTTTATGAGTTTTTATGTCAATGTGTCATAATATTTTTTAAAAATAATTTAAACAACTGAACTTTTTCAATTACAGTTTCTACAGCAGAAATAAATGCTGCATTGCTTTTGTTACCGCACCTGCTACCACAAGGTGTTGTAAATAGGAAGAAAAAATTCCGGCCCACATTGGACCAAACTAGGAGGCACTTCATAGATGAGTTACCAGTAAGTTGCAATACCAAGTTTATGCATTCTCTTATAAATACTGGCAAAAAAACGCATATGTACATTGGAAAGTTTATATATATATATATATATATATAATATAAATATTTCTTATGTGTTAAATTCAGGGTTGGAAAAAAATCATGATTTAAAAAAATAAATAAGATTTATTTGATTTAAATCAGATTTTTTTTATTTAAATCTGATTTATTTAATTTTTTTTAGAATTCTATTTGTAATTAATGTTTTTTTTTATAATACATGGAGCAGTTTTTTATAACTAAAAAAGAATAAATAATATTTGTGATTTATAAAAATAATGTAAGAAATAATTATGTAGTTAAGAAAATACTATTATTCTAGTTGCTGATTAGTACTAAAAATAATACATCTAGGCTTTAATCTAAAGCCATTCTATTATTATGTAATCGAATTGTGCACACTAAATAAGAAATAAACTTAAATAGGTTGTAAATGAATAGAAAATGGTAAAATTTAAAAAAACAAGTTAAATATTCATTTTATTAAAGCATAAAAATCCTAATTAATTCAATATTTTTTCTCTTTTTTTCTCTTTCTCTCTCAGGAAGGATCTAACATTGCTGAAATAGTAAACAATAGAAATGAAGAAGATAGAAGCAGGACCCAGCCATTTTCTATAATAACGGGAAATAAATTTTCCCCATCAGATACGTATGTCATTTTAGAAGGAGCAGCTATTCAAACAGACTCTTTGTTGAAGGCAGTCGATATTGCTTTTAAAATCCATTTTTTATTTAACGTTGAATATTCAGCAGCATGCTCAAATATTTATAGCTTTTTAAACTCTTCATTTTATAAAATTGAGGATTACAAGAATGGCCAAATGCCATCTTGTGTCAAGGAGTTAAGATCAAGAATATTTGTAAGATAATTTTCATAATTTCTTTTTTTAATTTGTAATGCAATGTAATTTTTATATTTGTGTAAATAATTTTGTAATACTTTTGTAATTTTTATATTTTTTAAAATGAAATGCCTTAAATGTGACAGTTCTTTTCATTATTCGAGCATCCGTGAACTAATAGACCATCTTAAATTAATTCATAATGTGAAGAATGGTGATAAAATTAATTGTGTAGCTGAAGGGTGTGGGCAATATTTTAGCAGACTGTATAATCTTATTCGACACTATGAAAGGTTTCATGATGATAATACAGCTGCTACTTATAATTTTACTGATAATTCTGATAATGTAGATATTCATGATGAAATAGGAAATTCTCCAATTGAAAATTAAAAAAAAACTGTTAATCCGTCAAATAATGTAAATATAAATGACATTGCGTTTGATTTTTGCTCAGAAATTATGACCAAAAATAATACAACATACACTTCCGCTCTTGATTTTGTTGAACTGACATCTAATTTGCTAAGGAACACAACAAATTTTCTTGAACAGAGCCTTCAAAGTTCAGGAATAAACATATCTCCTGTAAAAAATGACTTTGAAAGAGTGAAGAATTTATTAACACCATATAATTCTGCTTACAAATTTAAACAGCAATTTGAAAAGTCAGAATTTCTTATTAAACCTGTAGAAATTGAACTTGGTAATAGGTTTGAACAAAGATTTGTAAACGGATCTGTGCACCAAGTGCAAGTTAAGGACACCTACCAATATATACCAATTACGATAGTTTTAGAAGCATTGTTTAGCCGTTTTGATATTGTAAATGAAATATTAACTTATAAGAAGTTAGAGAGACAACAGGATCTGTCAAATGTACAAGATGGGCAATATTATAAAACCCATAAAATTTTTTCATTGGATAAAAGCGCAATTGCTCTAGAATTCTATATTGATGATGTTGCCTTTAATAATCCCTTATCATCTCATGCTGGTGTTCACAAACTGGGTTTGGTTTATTTTACAATCAAAGATCTTCCACCCAAATTCAATTCTCAGATATCTAATATATTTCTTTCTAATATTCATTATGCTATAGATGTAGATAAATATGGCTATGAAAAAATTTTGGATCGTCTAATTTCAGACTTAAGACAGTTAAGCACTCAGGGCATAGGTGTTGTGATTGATGGTAAAAAACACAACTTTAAATTTGTAGTTTGGCAATTTACTGGGGACAATCTGGCTCTGCATAAATTATTTGGATTAGCGGGCAGGTTTTCGGCTAATTATTATTGTAGATTTTGCTTTCAATATAAAGCAGAGTGTCAAGTTGATTGTATTGAAAAGACTGATAATCTTAGAAATAGAAATTTATATGAACAGCATATTGCAAAACTAGAAAGTGGTGAGATTACTTTGTCAGAGTGTGGTGTAAAAATGGAATGTTGTTTAAATAAATTAGAATATTGGCATGTTGCTGACAATCTTACTGTGGATTGTATGCATGATATTTTTGAAGGATGGGGATCATTAGAATTGAGATGTGTTGTCAAAAAATTTATTGATGATGGTTTATTCACATTGACGTTACTTAATGCAAGAATAAGAAGTTTCAACTATGGTGTTTATGACATTAAAAATAGACCATCTCCTATAACCAGAGACCAACTAAATAATCTAAATGGGCCAACTGGACAAAATGCTTCACAAATGTGGTGCCTCATGAGATTTCTGCCGTTATTAATTGGGGATAAAATTGATGATGACAACATTTATTGGAAATTTTATTTACTTATATTAGATATCCTTGATATTGTTCTTGCCCCTCAAATCACCATATTAGAAACATTCATGTTGACAGAAAAAATAATGGATCATCATAAATTATTTATCCAGCTTTTCCCTATTTCTTTAAATCCATTAATACCACCAAAACTCACTCCAAAACAGCACCATCTTGTGCATTATCCTAGAGTAATAAGGCAATTAGGTCCTCCCATTCGCTACTGGAGCATGAGATATGAAAGCAATCATTATCCGTTTAAAAGAATTGCTGGAGTTAGTTCTAATTTTATTAACATTGCAAAGACTTTGGCAAACAGAAATCAATTGGTTCTTTCCCAACAGCTTAAAAAAAATAACTGGTTTAATACAGATATCAATATTGCAGATGAAGATGTAACAAAATTTTCTGATGTACCTTGTGCACAATTTTTTTCTGAGAAAGTAGGTACCTTTCCTGATGATAAAAGTGTACTACTATCAAAATCTGTAACTATAAATGGTACTACTTACAAAGCTGGAACTTGGGTTTTCCTAGAAAATGATGTATTTCCAATGTTTGGTTACATTGTTGAAATTTTGTCCATAGAAAATAAATCGTGGCTTGTGTGTTATAACTATGACACTTTATACTATTCTGAAAAATTTCACTCTTATGTAGTAAAACAGTGTAAGCCTAAGCAAATGACATTTGTTTTACCTGATGATTTATTTTCGTATCTTCCTGTCATAGCTAGGCACTCATATGTTCGTGGTGATAATAATTTGTATATTACTCTGAAATCGCAGATATGTACAACACAGAATTGTGTATGACATATATAGGTTATTAAAAAACTTTTGTCATCTTTTTACTTTTTGCATTAATAAAAAATTAAAGAAAAAAAATTTGAATTTGCCTTAACAGAATTATTACTTATTGAAATCGCAAAAAATTTAGTTTTTCAAAATATAGTTTTCTAATTACAGACCTTGCAGCACTCTTATAATTCTTATAAATTTAAAAAAGTTCTTATATTTCTTTTTTTTCCCCCTCTTCATTTTTCAATTCTTTACCCTCATAATTATTTTCTGTTTAGGATGCAAAGTTTTGCATCATAGATGTTTTTTACTGGTGAAAAAAAAATATATATTTAATTTTATGCAATTTCACGAATTATTCTCTTCAAAATTGGTCGTTCTATAATACATCTTAAAATCGATCGATCGGCCATTGACAATTGTGAATTTAATCATTCCCTTGCAGTAAAAGAATTGTATGTTTTGTCAATCAGTTATGGCAAAAACTTGCAAGTTTCTCTGATCTGCCACATCAAAATATCACAGACTTAGTCTCATCAAATTTTGATTGTCAATCAAATAATCCTATTGATTGTTGGGAGGGCGGGGGGAGTTAAAAATTTTATCATTTCTGACAGCATTTCTGATGCTTCACAGTTGTGTCAAAAAACTGCAATTTCTCATTCAACAATTCAACATTTTTTAATGTCTGTAAATATTCAATAATTTTAACATAAAGGTGATTTTCTGTAAGTATGTTTTATTTTATTTCATTTTTTCTAATTCTCTGGATTTTCGATAATCCGGATTGGGTCTGGTCCCAATTAATCCGAATTATCAGGGTTTTACTGTATATATATCCTTTTGCATCTTTTTTTAATATTGGCTAGATTTAAAAATCAAACGCAATGTCACCATCTTGTAATCTGAAATGTTTAATTTTGGTGAATAGACAATTAAATACAAAAAAAATTATATTTAATATTTCTTATATCAGTCTGCATTATTAAAAAAGTAATTATTAAAGTTTGGAAGTATCCAAACAAAAAAATCATCTATTGAAAATATTGAAAAATTAGCTTTCAGAAATTTCAAACATTTAGCTTTTAAAAAACAAAGTATTTTTTTATTTTCTAGTGTTCTATCTTTATTGAATTTTAATGCTTTTTTTGTCACATTTTCACTGTTTTACATTTATTTTTGATACACCCTTGAGATATTTTCTGTATAATGGCTAACAGCATTTTATCTGTAATATTTAATGTAGATGAACAGAGGTCAATCCAAAAGAAATTGTATATCTAATTTTTTGTATCAATCTTTGCATTAATAAACAGTTAATTCATGGAAATGCCAAAGATTTTACTTTAAAAAAAAAAAAAAAAGTATTCTATTATTTTCTAGTATTCTATTTTTGTTGAATTTTAATGCATTTTTGTGTATTTTTGCATTTAATTTTCATAAACCCTTCAGAAATTTTCGATTTTAATGGCTATCCTCCAAAATCAAACACAAAGAAAGTCATCTTGCACTGTCACAAAAGCAATTCGCCTGAAATGTTTAATTTAAATGATGAAAAGGAGGAAAAAGTATTCCATGTTTTTTCTCCCTCTAGTATTGTTATTTTTATCTCGCATCTACCCTCAAAAATGAAATGACTGTCATCAAAGCAAATGAACTAAAATGTTTAATTTAGATGAACAGAGAATTAAAATTTGAAAGAATCTATATCAGGGATGAGATTCTTCAGACTTTAGTCTGAATTTCACTTTTCTTCAATTTTTAAAAAAATTTCACCAATTAAATTTTTGGGAAAATTTTATATTTTTCCTTATTTTTTTTGCTTTTGTACTTTGAGATAATAGTCCATTATTTCATGTAATATATAAATTTTAATAGCAATTATAATATTTATTCCACTTGAAATTCATAAGTATTATTGTTCAAATGTCATTCGAGCAGTTTTCAGATTTTTTACTTTTTTGTCAATCTCATGCCTGCTATATGTATAATGTTTATTGTATGTAATAATAAAATTTTTTTTATTAACTTTGTGTCAATGGTTTTTTCTTCTAATATTTGTCTTTTTAGAACGACTATGGAGTCGGTGTGAAAAATGGCCGACTCTGACCTCAATGCTGGCTAATATACAACTGTTGCTAAAAATTATGAGGGAATGCAAGAAAAATAAAGCAAAAAATTCACACTATTTTAATATTCAGTTCTTAGGATCTTTGAAAAAAAAAGGGGAAAAAAATTTGTTTTACTAATTTTTTTTTCATTCTTTTAAAATCTCGGAATATAAAAAAGAAACAAAACAAGTTTTACTGTTTTAGATTTGTGGACGTTTGTAAAAATAAGAAATTTTTATATACATGCACAAGGAGAAAAAAAAAACTTGTTAACTTTAAAAAAATGTAAAAATAAGAAATTTTTATAATTTTGATATTAGTGTTCTTCAGCGACGAAAAATTTCGATGGGGGGGGGGGGGCAATTAGATGAAAATTTTACTAGTTCAGAAATAATTTGTGATATACTAGTTTTTTAATTAAAAACGTTTTTAATCTACTGTGTATGTTAAGGAGTATATTGAGAATCTTTAATTTGAGTAGCTCAACATAATCTAAAAATAACATTAATTCCTTTTATGGTTTTAAAATTGCATATAACTAGTTTAATTTCGCTTCATGTTTTTTACTGACTGGCTCTTTTACTGAAAAATGGACCCAGCTCAGACTCTGCCACTATTCTTATAACAGAAAGGATACAAGGATAAAAACACACATGTTTGAGTGTGTCACTGATAATGTCAATGAGTGAATTATCCTGAAAAGAATTTTTTTGTTAAATACCATTTTACACTGCAGACTAGATTCATATTTGCAAATATCTTCAATGTGTAATTTTAAACTAACCTTATATTAGTATGTCTACTCAAATGTCAGCTTTAAAAAAAAAAAAAAAAAAGATTATGAAAATTAATAACGAAACAGGTCCAAAAAATCTGAGATTTTGCACATTAACTTTACAAATACTACAATTCTACAAAAATTATCAATTTTTGAGGTGTCAAGGTCCAAAAACTTTTCTTGGTTGATTTGACATAGGATAACTTAAACTAAACAGAGAATAACTACTAACTAACGAAACATTTGTCTGTAATTTCCGCAAATCGAACAATAACATTTGAACCCAGAATTTTCAAAAAATTAAAATTTAATTTATAAGATCACAGTAACTATTTAACTGAAATTGTTTTAATTTCTGGGTTCAAACATGATTGTTTGATCGGCGGATTATATGCATGAAATTCCGGCAACGAAAGCCTATATAATATTCTCATATGACGAAACAACAGTCTCAAAACTACGAAAATAATTATTAATTTTGAGGAAACAGCATGAAGATATATTTCTTTATTAATAACGAAATTCGTATCCTGAAATATGACGAAACTAGACTCTTTAAAACAACGAAAATATTCATATTTTTGACGAAACTAGCATGAAGAAATATTTCTTTACTTATGACGAAACTAGACTCTCAAAACTACGAAAAAAGTTCTTGATTTGACGAAAGTAGAATGATGAAATATTTCTTTACTTTTGACGAAACTAGACTCTCAAAACTACGAAAAAAGTTCTTGATTTGACGAAAGTAGAATGACGAAATATTTCTTTACTTTTGACGAAATCCGTATCCTCAAAACGAATGACGAAAGCAATTTCGTCACTTTGACGAAATATTCGCTCGGAGCATTTCCCAGGAAACGGTTTCGTCAAAAATGAAGAAAATTTCCTGAAATTTGAGTATTCATTTCTGAGAGTGTTTGCATGTTTTTTTTTGCACAAGATAGCTGAGGACGATCCACAACCGGCCTAGTTTTTACTTTTTCAGTTTTGGTTTCAGATTTTGTTTAAAAAATTACTTTAACTTTCGAAACCGGTTTAAACCGGTTCTGAAACTGAAACTATCGTAATATAAAAAGTATATAACCAAAATCTAAAAAGTAAAAACCAGGCCGGTTGTGGATCGTCCTCAGCTATCTTGTGCAAAAAAAAAACATGCAAAAATATTAAAATTTGAGCGAGATATTCGAAAAGAACGCCCCCATAGACTTTACATTATCATCCTGGTCTTTTTGAGTACTTTTTCTGTGACTATTGTGGGCTCTTAAGTGGTTAAAAATCAGCAATTTCAAACTTAACTCCAAAACAGGTGGTAGAAGCTTCAATTTTTGAAACACATATACCCAAATCTCCATACTTTTAAATTTAAATAAAATAATAATTGTAACATCAATAAATGATGTTAAATGCGCTTAAAAAATTCTATGACGGAAGTGTTTTTTTCCTTAATTTTTCGATTAAATAGTTATAACGTGTTTTATTACTTTTGAAAATTTACAAAAATAGAAAAAGTGTTAACAGTAATTTTTAACGTAATTGAATAATACACACATATAATGAGTTGTTTCAAATGTTATTAATTTTCTTATTTATAAAATTATATAAAAGTTAAAAAGCAGATACTCTCTGACATGTTGGTGAAAAGAAAAGAAAATTTTTTCTCAAAAATCGAAAACACGGTGTTTCACAAAGGACCCCTAACTAGAGTTGCAAAAATTCGGTTTATTCCCGGGTTTATTTCCAATAGACCAGGTTTATTCCCAGGTTTATTCCCAAAAAACCGAATTATTCCAAAAGATCCCGGGTTTTTTCCAGGTTTATTCCTAAAAATCCGGTTTATTCCCGGGTTTTAACCGGATTTTTTCTAACCTTTGCAACGCTACCCCTAACTTTAAAAATCTATAACTCGGAAACGGTGATCGGTAGAAACATGATACCAGGGTGTTTTTATTAAAAAAATCGTAAGAATATTATACATAAATCAGAAAATTTAGTTTAAAATAGCGCTCATAGATGGCACTGAAGGTAATAGGCGCTCTGTTGAGGTTAATATTGACATTATTTAGCACTGATGCGAATTAAGGAGTTTTATGCGGGGTGCGTCTTCTTCGAAAATGCACTTTTGCTTTTACAACCCGATTTTGAATTCAATCAATATAATTTTGATTTTGTTGACGTCAGCACAATAATGGACAAAAATAGTGTTTCAATAGGAACGACTCCTTTAAAATCGAAATGCGAGAAACAACAGCATTCGAAATACCGTCTTTTAGGTACTTTGTTATTTCTCGCATTTCAATTTTAAAAGAGTCGTTCCTATTGAAACACTATTTTTTTATTATTGTGTTGACGCCAACAAAATCAAAATTATATGGATTGAATTCAAAATCGGGTCTTAAAGGCAAAAGTGCATTTTTGGACAAGACCCACTCCGCATAAAACTCCTTAATTCGCATCAGTGCTAAGTTACGCCAATATCAGCCGCAACAGAACACCTATCGCTCTGAGCACCATCTATGAGCGCTATTTTAAACTAAATTTTCTGATTTATGTATAAGATTCTAACAATTTTTTGAATAAACACACCACTGGTTTCATGTTTCTATCTATCACCGTTTCCGAGTTATAGATTTTTAAAGTTAGGGGTCCTTTGTGAAACACCCAGTATGTGCCAATATTGAAATAAACAATATCTGAAAAAGAAACAGCAATTAATTATTTTCTTAAATAATTTTTGCAAAATATTTTATTTGTTTTGGACAGTGTACCTGGGTATCGATCCGTTACTCAATACTTCTCCGTCTTTGTACCACGTGATGACAATGGGTTTATCTCCTTGAGCTTTGCAACTGAGGGACACTTGTTCGCCCTTCTTCACCTTCTGAGAACTGAATTTAGACTTGAAATGGGCAGGAACTGAAAGACAGAAAACACCGAGAATCAAGCTACTGAATTTCATGTAAACTTAATGTCAACACGTGCGCCTGGCTGGTGTATGAAAACGTAATATAAGAATGCATTTAAAGTCGAACCCCGTTATAGCGAACCCGGTTTTTAACGAACTCTCGGATGTAACGAACGAAAAGTTTGGTCCCGCCGTTTTTCTATTTTATTTAATGCTATTTTATCCTTTTCAAACAAACCTCCGGAATCTTAAGAATCGGTTATAACGAACTTTTTTTCTGGTCTACCAAGATGTTTCTTCTCTTTTTACTTTTCTGTTTAATGATCTTCATTTTCAATTAATTCATTCAGTACTGTGCCAGTGTAATGCAATCAATTTTAGTCAATTTAATTCATTAATGATCATATCTTTTTTTCTTAATACATCATTAACATATAGGTATCAGGTAATTATATACATAATTTTTAAACTCTAACATTTTTAACGGTTCGGATATAGCGAACCACCGGATATAGTGAACTAAAACTTTTGTCCCTTGAAGTTCGTTATAATGGGGTATAAGCTTTTGTGTAACAGCGTTCTGTCTTAAACGTAAAAATGTTTATTATAAATAAAGTAGGCATATCATACAATTATAGCTGCGAATACGAAAGCTCGTTTAAAAAGGAATTTAACTCCTGCCGCTTATTGTATCGTCTTGGTATGTTTTAAGAACAAAAATATATATACAGTAAATAATGAAAATAGCTTGAAACTAAAACAAAATTATGCTTTAACAAACATACTTGCATAGACTGCTAAACTTTTGTAGCAAACTGTCTAGCTAGCTGACCGTTTTTATAAAAAACGGTTGCATAGCCTGAATCTAACGGAATTTTGACCATATTAATGGCCATAATATGGTCAGATTCCAGTTAAATTACTGTTATTTTATCGTTTTATACAGAAACTATTGAATGACTGGAGTGTTTTCTGAAGATGTTTAAAAGTGTAGTCCTCTTATCATAGGAACAATCAATGTTTTTACTTTAAACCATATTTTCGTTGTGGTCAAGCTCTATTTACACAACGTTTGATGAACAAAGTAAGTAAAATTTGTAAAAAAAAAAAAACACTATTCCTAAAAACAACAAAAAAAGTCCATTTAAAATAGACTTCCGTAGAGGCAAGTGCATTTTGTGGAGTCTCTTTGGAATAAAGTGCTAAAATATTTCCTTTCTTTCATAGAATGTTCTACTTTATTCACTGCAGAAAAAAAATTAACTAATTAGGATGAGCGAAGCGAATCCTCTACTAGGCCACTTAAATTACATTTTGTCGTACACTTTACAAAAAAAAACTATTCAATATTTTAGCTTGAAATTAAACACAAAAATAAATTATGATCTGTAGATTTGCACAATATAATTCTTTTACAAAATAACCTTTAAAAAAATTATTATTTTAATTAATTTATTTTACATGTTTTTCCATTACGAACGCATTTTCAGAAATAAAAAATGAAACATGTATATTTTCAGAAGAATTAAGTAAATCATGGAGTAAATATTTAAAGATAGAATCATGAGTCATATCAGAGTAAAAAACGACGGTACAGATGTCATATACACATCACATTGGCGCGATTTTTCGGACGTTAATTTGGCAAAAACCTATTACCATATATATTTTTTAAAAGGGAATAAAAATAAATTAAAAAAAATGTTTGACACAGATGGTCATATACGCATCATATTGTCCCGATTGCAAAAAAAAAAAAGGGTCAATGTATGCCTCACCCGGCTATTAAAATAAACTGTTTATTTAGTTTTAATACCTTTTTAAAAATGATATAAATTGTTTTGCTCTATAATTACTAGCTTAACTTTTTCTATTTATTATTCTTTCTTTTTTTTTAAATAGAAAATAATTAAAAAATATATATGTAACTTGTATCTGAAAACGAAGTTTTCCCAAAATAGCGTTAGAAAAAAAAAATCTCACCAGTGTAGTGCGTATATAAATGACATCTGTGCCAAAAGATAATTAATATTTTAATATGAAGTACATAGCATTTACAGGGCCATACAAAAGATTTCAAATAGTATATTCTTTCCGAAGTACCGTATATGTGTCTGATGATGGCTGATGGAGGGATGAAATGCATTTTAATTATGACATGCGCGTTTATATTTCGCTAAATATATGCACATTATATGGTGTGTATAAATGTTATAGTTGATATACAGGGCTACCCAAAAGAGCTCACCAACGTTATTGAATATGAGCGTAAATTATTTAAACGTGGTTCTTAAATAATCTATGCATTTTTTCGCTGAGCTTCATTCAATTTACTGAGAAATGTTTGCAGAATATAGATAAAAGGATATACAGGTCCACGCAAAGAGTACATGGACGCCTATGAATGATAATTTATGAGAATGTGATTTCAGTTGTTTTAAAAGTGTTTTAGTTTAAAATAAATTTTAGCCTAATGCTGACGTGTAATAAAGGTACAATGTAAACTATAGGGCTGAACAAAAGTATTCAAGTATGTTTCCATCTAATAGTATGAAATGCTGAAAAAGAAATTTCAAGCTACTGGGTATTTTCTTGCCAAACAAAATTTTCCCATTATATCAACTGACATATGAAATACAGAGCTGTTCAAAAGTACTAGAATACATATTTGGGTATATTTGGCTATACACTATTATTTCCCTAAATAACAAAGTTTTGTTAAAGATTTCATTATGTTGGAAAGTGCTTCATAATCTATGCTTAATGCATGATTTTTCTTACTTGTTGTCTGAGCGAAGCGAAGTCTTATACTCAGAGTATGTAACAATATTAAAAGTAAAAAAATTCTTTCGTCAAGCAAATCTCAAAAAGTACTTCTCGGATTTCGATTCTGTTTGTACCAGAAGGTACATATGAAGGTAATCTGGTGAATGCACCTACTTTTAAAAATTAATTCCAAATAGTTTAAAAGTTATATTAAAAAACTGATAAAAAAGCACAATTTATGTGCATACGTCACAGAAATTTGGTGTGCGTGATTTTCACAAGCTGGATATTTTCGTAGATAATCGAATCAGTACATGGAGTAAATAGTAATCATTTACGCACTCAGAAATATTGAATGCAATAAAACATTTTAAAATTTAATCATGCAGGAAAATAAAACTGTTATTTTTTTATATTAAAAAAATGTCATAAAAACTTTTATTTTGAGATTTTGTGATAATCTCTTAATAGCATTTTTTGATCGCTAAGAGAATATTTTATTATTTCGCGTGTGAAAATTAGAAACAATTACATTTTTAAATAAAAAGTTTCTTTTATCACATCATTTTCCCTTTATATTTATTTTTATTGCATGTTTTCTTTTAACTTATATTTTGTTTGTGTGTGGAAGTCAATTCTGGTCACTAATTTTTTGGCACGGATACCACAAGAGCATCAGATTTGGCGCAATTTTTTTCAAAGCCCATTTGGCGAAAACTACGTTTTCAAATAACGCTTGCATACACATTTTTAAATTATTTTCTACTTTCAAAAAGAACTTACAGTAAATAAAATAATAATAATAATTAATAACTATAAAAAGAAATATTTTATATAATTAAAAAAAGGAAAAGAAAGTAAATAAACAAATAATAAATAAATAAAGCCGGGTTACCATCTCAGGTAAAATAATGCCATTTTGACGCCAATTATGTACCCTGGTGCATATGTGACATCTTATCCCTTTTTTCATCCATTTTCTGTTGGCATACAAATTTGAAATTTGGAACATGTATGCATACCTGGGAGCAATACTGGAATTAGACGTTGATTTTTTTTAATTCGATCCAAAAAGGGGCAACGGGGGCTATTTTTTAAAGATTTATACAATTTACACTGCATAAAAGAACCACTTACCTATTTTTATATACAAGAAGAAGTAAGTGGTATGTAAAAACAATGATAGTATACATAAATAAAATACTTGATATAATATACTAGAGATATAAGCACCGGGTTTGGCGAGATTTTTTATGCCAATTAGGCGAAAACATCGTTTTGATTACCAGATACATATAGCATACTATAATAATACGTTATTTATTTATTTCAAAATGAAAAAAAAAAGGAATAAGCGAAATATTTTCTGTTATTAAAAAAAAAAGAAATAACAATCAATAAATAATAATATTTTTTAGAACAAACAATTTATTGTAACATTTCTATGATAACCAGCATGTTAGGCAACTGAACGCCATTTTGGCACCAATTAGGTACCTCGGTGTGTATAGAGCATATATGTGCCATATTTATTTGTAAAACTGAGCATGAACGTTTACCAAGTGTGTTTTCATTGTCGCTTATATCTTTTTGCAACATAGTGCACCTTTCGAAGCCAAAACTGCACAAAAGAAAAAAAAAATCAATTTTTTCTTTTGTGCAGTTCAATTTTTTTTTTTTTTTTTTTTTTGTTTGTTTATGTAATGCACATTTTGTAATCAGTAGGCTCGATAATCAGACCTCGTTTTTTTGCTTTAAAAGATGATATTTCATACGATGTCTTTTTTGGATTCATCGTTTTTCCATATTTGATAGTATGCGTCTACTCGTTTTGTAACTGTTTTTTGTAACTTTCTTCTTTATTAACAGCGATATTTGGATTTCTTATTTAAATAAAAATTCTTCTAAATACAAAGAATTTTGTTAAAATAAATAAATAAATGAAATGCGGACATATATTGCTCAAAGCACAAAATTTTTCCTATTGAATTAATAAAAATCAGTAAAAACATAATTTTTATGACAATAAAAAGGTGACTTATGTAATAACAGAGTCATATACTATGTACCTTATAGATTAAGTATGAATATTTCTCCACCATTTATAAATAATAATAATAATAAAATAAAATGCGGACAGACCAAAGTCTATATTTGACTGAAAACAACAACCATTTTCTAAATGCTTTGAAAAAAATGGCCAATGAAAAGTGATATTTCAAAAGTATTATGAAATTAGTTAAAAACCATTTATTTTAAATTAAATGAATAAAAGATTTATATTTTTAATGAAATAAATGGGATTTGAAAAATTATTGGAAATTTATCACGATAGATGTATCAATATTACAATCAATACCTTGTATGCAAAATGGAACAATTAGGAATGATTTTTGTACCCGAAAAATGGTTGTTGCTTTTTTTAATGTTAAAAAGTAGATTACGAAATATTCCTATACAGAGATGCCAAGCCCCGCTTATTGCATACCAGATTTTTCTTATAGGAAAAGTTATTTTTTAAATCCGCAGAATGTTCCAATTTAATAAAACATTTTCTGTATTAAAATACCGGTATCCAAAATGCTGGAGACTTGGCAGCTCTGCCTATAACATTTTAATTAATCACGGTACTTTTTTTAATCGGATTCAAATTTACTGAAGACAACGTTTTTTGGCCAAAAGCAGCTTTTTTCCACATGTGTAACTACGATACAATTCCTTGATGCTGAAATAAAATGTTTTGACTTATGCTATTATTGCTTCCTCTTATTTATTTATTTGAATTTTAAATAAGATGACTCAAAATCGTGTTTTTTAAATGTACGGAAAAAATGCATTTCGAGAGAGGGCGAGAAGAACAACATTTGGCGATTTATTACTTGCGTTTGGCTAAGTGTCTTACTACCTTGTATTTAATACTCTTCACAATACTTCGCTGTTATATGGACTTAGGTGCTTTTATAAAAAGTTTGACGTAATTCGGGCTTAAGAAAGTGAGTTTTTTTACTGAATAATACAAATAAATGAAAAATGAATACTAAGAAATACTAATAAAAGAAAAATGAAGCATTATATTGAACTATGTATATTTAAAAATGCATCTGCTAGCACTAATTAGATAATTTATGTGTGTATAATAGGAGATAAATAGCTTTTGATTCTGTATTTCTATGCTATAAAGCATTAACGTTTGTGTGTTTTTCGTTATCTTTGGGAGTACCTAGCCGATTTAAAAAATAATGTGGGCAAAAAATGTTGGTAACCATCTTTGCTGCAAAATATACTATATTTTGCGTAGGAACAATAATCACCATCAATGCACGAGCAAAAAAAGTTCTAAAATTGAGAATTCTTTGCTGTTGATATGACTAAAATTTAATTTTTTTTTTTTTTTTTTTTTTTTTTTTATGTGGCAACTTTTAAGATATAATATTCTCGTTATGAACGATTTCTAAAACATTCGACAATTTAATTTCACAAATTAAACATTTTTTTTTTTTTTTTTTTTTGAAAAAGTTTTAAACCCAATTTATTGAGAATATTTCAATTTCTAGGATACTGTTGGGGTCAGAAACTATAACTTTGGCATCACAGTAACTTATAAGATGTAAGTGCTCGTTTAGGACAAATTTTTAAAAAAGGATTCCTTAACTCTTATCGACAACCTCATTGCATCCGTAGAAAACAGATATTCAACATTATAAACTATTCGGACGGATTTCACACCATATAAAATACACTCCATTCTCTTCAAACATAAATAGGTTATGTTATTTATAGTTTCTCAAATCGGTGCGAAGCTTCTGTTTATGCTCATGACATCATTTCAAAGAGTTATATTTCCAATATAGGAAAATTTGGTGTTTTATTTTCTGTATTACTTTTAACATTTTGCATATTTCCAATTTTATATCCATGCATGGTTTGCTTTCCCGCTTATAAAAATAGTATATGCAACTTTATATATAAGATTTTGTAATTCTATGATTCAATATGCTTATTTTCATCATATTTTATCACAATGAATGACCAATTAAAGGTAACATCTCATTTTCTTTACTTATCGCAAGTTATTAAATGTGTATTCTCAGCAATATCGCTCAGACTAATCCCTCTGAGGGAAGTCCTAGTTTGAAATATATTCTGTATTTATCAAAAAATTGACCAATGTGTCACATTATACAGTTTCAAAATAAGAGGACTTGTAAATTGGATGCGTTTGAGAGTAAAAATAGATTTAAAAATGAGTCAGAAAAAACGCAATTAGTTATTTGAATACTTCCTCAAATTTCCTATCACGGTCACTTCGGGAAATTCTGCTCCAAATACCCTTTTTGGCAGCCTTTTTAAAAATATATTTTGTCTATCAAAAAACTAGCCAATGTTTCACATTATATAGTTCCTAAATAAGAGGATCTGCCATTTGGATGCGTTTAAAATAAAAAATGAATTTAAATAAAAAGAATATTGCCCAGTTAAACTGATGGCATTGAGCTCACAGGCTACGCATACTAATTGTACATTACAGCCTTGTATTTTCGTTAATTCCGTTCGAAAAAAAAATTAAGAAGGGGAAACAGCTCTCCCCTTTCTCCTTTTTTATACTTAATCATTGAACCTCCTAAACTATCAAGTACATGCTTTACCATATTAAAAAACCTATATCCAAAATTCAGAGCAAATCGGATAATTCTTAATAAAAACCCATTTAGCAATTATATAATTTAAGAGGAGTTATTCTCCTCTTTTATACTTAACCATTAAACTTCCAAAACTATGCAGAGATTTGAACGAAATCTGGAAATTCTGATTGAAAAATACATTTATACAAGTTAAGGGGAGGGGGATTAGAACCCCCGTTCCCCCTGTTTATACTTATTCAATGAACATCTAATAACAGCCACGGACTCGCCTCATCAGAATGATCCTATATCTAAATTTTGAACGAAAACTGTTAATTCTGCATGAAAATCTCGTTTATATCAATTAAGGGGAGGGGCATGAGCCCCCCGTCCCCGCTCTTATACATATCGAATGAACTCCAAAAACTAATCAGGGAAGCGCCTTATCAGGATATACCTATATACAAAATTTCAAGTGGATCCGATATTTTTATCATGAGTTATCGCGTTACGCACGAACGAACGTACGAACGTACATACAGAACGGACGGGCACATAAGCTCTCAGGCTATGATAGCCTGTGAGCTAAAAACGATTCAGAATGTAAGCAGTTTAGATTAGAGGTTTTTCTCCAACTCCAATTTTTGTTTAATTTATTTTTGCTATACGTATTGGTCCTATGAAAAACTTGTCAATATAAAAGTTGTAGATATTATTGAGAAGATGTAAAATAAATTTAATTGGATTTGATAGTTTAAGAATTGACAAAGTTATGGATTTTTTTTTCTTTTTCCAAACCCCTTTTTATTTTCGTTTTTAATTTTTTTTACCGGTAAGAGTTAGTCCTATCAAAAACTTGCAAATATAAAAGTTTTAGATAATTTTGAGAATATTTATAAAAATTTTAGATGGATTTGATATCTGGAGAATTGAAAAAGTTATGATTTTTTTCTCTCAAAAACCCTATTTTTTTCGCCTTTGAGCCCATTTTTAACTTTATCAAAAATCTGTCGTGCATAAACTTTTGGCCCATTATTCAGAAGTAATATAAACTTTAAACTGATTCGATATCTATTTTCATTAAGAAGTTATGGGTTTTTTTCTGTTTTCACAAAAACGCCCCCTTCTTCGACCCCCTTGGTCCGATTTTGCCAATTAACGAATTTAGCCGAGATTTTATCCCCTTTGATTTTATGTACCAGTTAATGGAGATTGGTTAATAATTATTGAAGTTATCGTGTCCATAAAAAAGTGAAATATATATATAGATATAGATAGATATAGAGGTGTGAAAATTATTAGAATAATTGCGAACTTTTTAATAAAATCTTGTTATATTAAAAATATAACACATTATTTTTTAAATATTCATATATTTATTATTTAGTGTGCATTCCATATTTTTATTGAAGATTTGGCACGTTTTGGCATACTTTGTATGAATTTTTAGCTTTTGCATTTCATTGTCTTAGTGCCGAATTCGGATGAGTCTTTCTATCATATTATTTTTGTTTGTGATGCTGCAATTCTTTAAATTTTTAATTACAATCCCCAAAGATTCTCTATGGGATTAATATCTGAGCTATTTCTAGGCCATGGAAAGTTTTTTATATTTTTTTCATCGAAAAATTTGGTCACAGATTTATGGCACGGAGCTCCATTATGAATGAATATGAAGTCTCCATTTGGAAACCAGTCTTTTTATTGTGGAATTAGATTTTGTTCAAGAACTTTTTCATATTGTTACTGCTTCATCTTGCCTTCTACAACATATAAAAGTCCAGTATCCTAAGAAAGCATCACGATCTAAACCATTACTTTAGTAGGATGTTTAACTGTTTGTACTATGCAATTTCGGAAAAATTCTTCACTGGTACTTCTCCTGAGATACTGAGTACTTTTTTCTGATATGGCAAACATTAATTCATCAGAAAAACATACCTAAAGATAAACGATTTCTTAAAATAGGTAATTTGTTGAGAAATATTCTTATAAAGAAATTTAAAAACAGTTTTACATCTTTAGCCAGTATGCAAAAATCATGATTTCAAGAAAAGAAATGAACAGCTTAAGTTTAATTGATTAATTAAGGGAAAATTAATATTTCTCAACTTTCTTCAGTAATTACTGAATTGTTATTGCACAACTTTTGCCCAAAAAAATCTAACACATACATTTATTCTATACGCTTGCAAAAAGATTTTTAGTTTTTGACTAGTTGCTCTTCTGTTAGCCTTAACAATTTTAATTAATTTCTCTTCTATTTTTGCCGTAAATTTGCCTATCCTTATACATATCCTTATTCTAAAAGTTTCATATTCACATTTGGAGCTCAAAAATCTTTATATTCTATACACAGATGCTTGCAAAATTTCTGCTTTTTTAGTGATTTCGTACACTGTATCGTTATTTCTTGAATGAGACACTTTATCACAGCTAGTCTTCTAACAGAAATATCACTTGCTTTACCCTTAATCATGGAATAATCCTTTGACAAACTAGAAAAAGCTGTCAATTAGCATAAGCTAATCAAAATAGCGAAAAGATTTGTTTTAAAAATAAACTAATACTAATATTAACTCAAGAAAGGGGAAAAAATACTAACACAGCAAGCAGATAAAATTTAAATTGAATTTTACATTTGTTTGCTAATCAAACTAACTCTTTATGTATGCAATGGAAACAATTTGATTACTTTGGATAAAATATTTTTCTTTTTAAAAAATGCCAACATTTAATTTTTTTATCTCCAAAAGTAATTTACTGATAACCACGTTTGATAGAAACCTGGACAGAACTGCGCATGGGCAAAAAGAGCGAGTCCATGTCGAAATTGGGGAAGTTCGTACCATCTCGATATGAGTTTGTTTATTAAACATCCTAGATATGTCGAATTTTTTTGGAAAATACCTTTTTGTTTCTGTAATTGAATTATCTGTTTTTAAATATTACATTGTAATTCTGTTACACTAAAATGAGTTATAAAAAGACAAATATAATAAAAAAGATGATTTATAGGTATGATTATTAAACTTAATAACTTTTTTTCTCGCAATATAGCGTAACTTAATTTTTTTAGAATTAAAAGTTGCATGGCGTGATTTTAAAACTTGCCAGATTAGCAGTTTTTTAAAATTATTTTTGCATTATTGTGTACATTATTTATTTATATTATTTGCATGCATTGGATATGAATATGGCGCAGATATCATATACGTACAAGGTTTTGTACAATTTTTTTCCAACGTTAATTTGTCGAAAACCTCATTTTCGAATACTAGTTAAATATACGTTTTTAAATTATTTTCTATTATTCAAAATAATAAATATAATAATAATAATAATATATAAAACAATTTATATATATATATTAAATTTTAAAAACTAATAACTAGAAAAAAAATATTTTATATAATTTGAAAAAGGAAAAATTAAGGTAAATAAACAGTTTATCAAAAAATAAACAATATCAGGGTTACCATATTCGGCAAAATAATGCCATTTTGGCGTCAAGTAAATCCCAGAGAGAATATGATATACATGTGCCTTGAATATTTAGGTTGTTAGAATTGGTAAATTTCTTGTATAGCCGCCAAGTCAGATGCCAAGCAATCGTTAAAACTGCGTTTTAGCCATAAATATAAATGTAAAAAAAGAAAAAAATAAACATGCTTTTATTAAATATTCACAAAAATGTAAGAGAAAATATATACATAATTGATAGAACGGACACAATCTATTTAATTTAAAATAAGATTTTACTCAGAAGAAAAAATAGAAAACAATATTTAATATCATTTCCATGAATACGTAGAAGCAATCTCGGCCTCATAGGCTGTTCTCCCCAAAGTCTCAATGGAATCGGCTTGGCATTCTGCCAAGTCAGGACCTTACAAGAGTGGTACATCAGTAGAGGCATACAAAATTGACTAGACCAACAAAACTAATTACCTTTCTTGAAAAATTGCAAGTATATGCAATATTAATCAAGTAAAACTGAAAAAATCACAATTATTCTAATAATTTTGACATTTCTGTATATATATAAACTGGTGCGAATGCAATAGGTAGTATTTCATACGAAATCTACCTAAAAGTAAATAAACAACATCAGGGTTACCATGTCAAGCAAAATAACGACACTTTGTCGCCAGTTAAGTACCCCGGTGCGTATGACATTGGCATATGAAACAAAATAGCGCCAATGTGGTGCGTATATGACATTTGTGTCGAAGCGACTACATGGCGAATCTCTTCTGACAGAAAATGCATGTGTTCGGGAAAATGCTTTAAATTTCGAAGATGCACAAAAATTTTTAAATTATCTTTTTGTAAAATTTGCCATCGTCGTTGATTTGGCATGCATATTCAATCTGATGGATCTTATAAGACTTGCCATAAATGCATACTAAATAGTGAACTTAATTTTTTTTCTGTAGCTAATAATATGGATCCCTAAATATTGAAGAGCTTAACTTGTGAAATTAACTGCTCAAGTTCATCCAGTAATTACTGTTTATTGCATTAAAGGTAGTCAGCTTGAATACAGTGGGCAAATTATTAATTTTCATCAATACATTACAAAATTTTGTACTTCATTACCTCATATCATAGGTACATTTTTGGGTACTACTTAGTTATCCGGTCGACCAAAAATCTAACGCCAAATTTCAGGATTAAATGCCAATAATGGATTATTGTGTATGTCATATTACTTGACATTAAACACAAAACAAGTGTTTGATATATCATTAAGTGATTTTTAATTCGACTTTTTATTTGTATTTTTATTAATGTTACACTAATTTATTTATTTATTTATTTATTTATTTATTTATTTATTTATTTATTTTTGTTATTTAAAAAAATAGCTTCAATTTGTACGATTTGGCTAATAGTTTGGCTTGTATTATCTGTCGAAATTGGTCGACAGGATAACCAAGTCCATTTTTGTTAGAAGACAAGATAGAAAATGTAAAAAATCTTTAAGAAAGAGCTTTTAGTTGAAAATTTAAAAGAAATATGTCAAATTTTGCTTTGAAAATATATGTATTTATATCAGTTTAATGTCTGAATAAAAAAATTCCAAAGAAATTTTTAGTTATTCCGCTAAATTTAAAAATATGCATGGTAAATTTCCTTAAATTCGTTATAATTTTCATGTTTACCAATTTATGTAAAATTTTCAGACATAGTTACAAAATATATCCCTCCTTACTTTTGTTGCAAATTTTTTTAAGATTCTAAAAACATAAACACTTTGTTTCTAAATCTTTTTACCACTGAGCCTTAGTACTTAGAACTTAGGCAAAATATGAAAAAAGTCATTTTCAGGAAAACACGTTTTAAATGGCCGCTAGTCCTTTAAACTCTATAGAGAGTACAATTAAAAAAAACTCATTTGCTACCTGTTCCAAGTGTCGGTGAGTTCTGAAATTTTGCATGGATATTCGCAAATATGTATTTTATCGTTTTCTGAGAAAAATTTTTTTTTGAACTTTTGATGATTTTTGGCCGAAAATGGGGTACGGGTCTCCCTTAAATTTTAAGTAATCCCTTGATCATATTAAATAAAACTCAGTGATTTGGATATAACTTCTCTTCTAAAACGAATTTTTGTATGGTGTTCTCTTGAAAAATGTTCCTGACTGATGAAATTTTTATGTAAGCTAATTAAAAATGATTTTTTTTTTTTTTTTTTTTTTTTACATTTTAAAAAATATCTGACTACTAAACATTACAATCCTAGTAGCAAACCAATACTGGTTCAAAGTTGTGAAAATATTTCATTTATTGGAAATATTGCTAATAAAATGCCAATATTGATTATATATTGGCATTTCATTGGAAATATTTCCAATGAATTCCCAATATTGTACACATGTTGACATTACATTGGAAATATTTCCAATGAAACTTCAATATTGTACAGATGTTGGCGTTACATTGGAAATATTTCCAATGAAACTCCAATATTTAACCAATATTAGCGTTTTATTGACAATATTTCAAAAGAAATCCCAATATTGGCATAATATTGGCTGTAAATATTGGCTAAATAAGGGCAAAATGTAAACACTCCAATATTGGAACAATATTTTATGCCAGTATTGCGCCAATGTGCCAATATTGCTCCAAAATGTAGCTAATATTGGTCCAATATTGTTTGGCTAATGGGGACTTATAAATTTTCCTTACCATGAACATCGATGGTAAGCATTTTGCTCAGTCCGGGGCCTATTCTGTTATATGCTTGACAGAGGAACGAACCTCCGTCACTTGGTGCAGCTTCCAAGATAAGTAAAGAACCATTTTCCAAAACTTGCATCCGAGCGCTACTCATGATGGTCTGAAATGCTTCCGGTGTGCCATGCTTCCCTGAAATACCAGAAGAAATTTACATAGTCTAAATACGTGTATATTTTTTTTTTTTTTTTTTTTTTTTTTTGTTCTTTTGAAAAAAAAAAGCATATTCAACACATTTTTTACTTCCATCATTGGGTATTCTATCATGAATATTACCACCCATTTCTATTATGGCCTTTTAAATTTCAAAGACTGGAACCCAGTATCATTGTTCCAAACAAATATATTTATATCATACTTTTTCAATTT
This sequence comes from Maratus speculifer, assembly GCA_964019185.1. NCBI lineage: Eukaryota > Metazoa > Arthropoda > Arachnida > Araneae > Salticidae > Maratus > Maratus speculifer. Next base: position 7,448,380 of record OZ025301.1, on the reverse strand, counting down.
GAAATTATTTTGCCAAAATAATTTTATCGTTTTATTTTCTTGAATAAGTTATACGTATACAAATGAAACATGTCAAAAATGCTAATAAATAAAAGTATTGATGTCTGTTTTATATTTATTTTATTATTTATATCAGACATTGAGTATTTTAAAATGTATTTCGTTAGTTGAATTTGAAATGTAATGACCGTATTAATTTGTTTAACTTTTATACTTCGGAGGTACTTTAACGTACCAATGAAGAAAATTTAATTAACAAATTTTTTATCCTTCGCTTTTACTTTACATACAAACTACAGTAAGAGTGCTTTTAAAATGTAACTCTGAACAACAAAGAAAAATCACAATTTAGAAAGATTTTTATTTACATAATTCAAACTGTCCGAAGATGCACAGAATATGTCTAAACACGAAGATCACTTATATTTCCAGTGTTAATTTCTATATACTCTGTTGTCATAATGGTTTTCGTATGTAGAATAGTCGACAACTCGTTTAATAGCGCTCTTATTTGCTGTAAGTACATGGAAAAACTTATTTTTCTCGTTTTTGAGCTCTATTGCTCAAAAACAAAGATACACAGAACAAATCCAAAAACATGAATACTAAGAACAACTTCAACGTACTACTCCACACACGCAACTAGGGACGTGAATAACGAAACTCAGCAGAGACATTTTGGTCAAAAATTCCCTATTTTATATTTTGTGGGCGTAATAAGTGTTTTACTTAGGGCTGCGTCTTAAAAAAATTCTCTCTATATTTTGATTGATCATATTTAAAAATCGCAGTCAAAACTAAATTTTTCTTAAAGTGATCATGTTCACAGCCATAGCCATAGACATATTTTTTCTCTTTAAAAAAGTATCAGCTGTTTTGAAAAAATTTAAATTTAAAGATAGGATCACAATAAATGTTTTTCATTGCTTTTATAAAAACTAGTACACGGAACCCGGGGTTTCCGGGTCACAGAATAAAGGTGAAAACTTTTTAAAATTGAAAAGTCTAATAAATTTTTCTTACGTAATATGCTTTTTAAACTGCCAACTAATACCAAACAGCAATTTTATATGAAACATAATAATTATGTAATCATAAAAAGCTTTGAAAATTATCGGTACTTCCGTATTAGACGCAAGATAGAAATTATTAGTCAAAGTTATTACCCAAAGAATAAAATTGAATTTTTTCAGTTTTTAAAACCAACTAAGAAAATATGACACACAAGTATTCTTTAAAATACATTTTTGTAAAAGTTAATTGATGTATCTTTTGTAAAGTAAGTTTGCAACGAACTAAAAGTCCATTAAATTGATAGATAAAAACGAAATAAAACCAACAACATTCACGGGGTTTTATAGCCGACGATATTTTACATAACAGGTTTTTAATTATTACTATTTTTTTCAGTTGCTATGAAAAAATGGCAACAAATTATACAGTGATCTGTTATTTTCCATGGAGAAAAGAGATAGATGGAGGTGCAGTATGCGATTAAAACGGTTTGATAGGCGTTATTCTTCCAATTTAAATCTCTTATTCGGCCCAAAAAAAAAAAAAAAAAAAAAAAAAAAAAAAAAAAAAAACAATTACGTGGAACAGAGACCGAATTCTTCAAAATCATTTTTTCTCTAAATGAAAAAGATCTTTCAGAAGTTATTTTAGCATTCTAAAATAGCATTTCATTGTATTATGAATTAAAACTGTATTGCTAAAAGTTTTCCTTTTTTGCGAAACCACACGATTGTGTTTGATGCAATGCCGCGAATGTTAGGGTTACATTTTTGGCGTCACCTTAAGCCAACAAACTGCATTTCTATTCTTTTTTTACTCTATGGCTATTTTTTTTTATTTCCCACATAAATGAAATACTCAAGTTGCCACCATTAGAGAAATTGAACTAAGAACTACAAAAAAATTAATATCTTAAAAACAAATTGAGATACAGTTTTCTAACAAACTGCATTTAAAAGTGCATTTTTTTTCTGTATAAGATGGTATAAAGGTTGAAAACCTGCTATGTCTAGAAGTTAAAAAAATTTTAATAGCGAAAATCGTAAAACCGAAATTTCATCGGAAAGTATTGCCATTCAAAACATGACGTATGCGTTACGCACAGATACGTTTGGCCTTTATTATATAGATTACGAGATCACCGTAAGATTATTTTTTAATGAATCTTATTACTTTTATAAATATTTTACAAAAAGAACTATAGCTACTGATTTATTCAATCGTATTTATTGAAAATTCTCACTTTTAATAAAATTATTATCTAAATTTTCTTATATTTTAGATATCAAGGCAGAAAATTTATTTGAGGAGAAGTAATTTCTTCATACTTAATTTGTGGCATACAAAATGATTTTTGAAAACTTTTGAATTTAAAGACCTGATCATATTATATATTTTTTTTATTGCTTTTATAAAAATTTCGAGATCACCATAAGATTAATCTTTTAATTAATTTTATTATTTTTGTAAATATTCTGCAAAAAAGAGCTATAGCTACTGATTTATTGAATCATATTTATTCAAAATTCCTAATTTAATAAGATTATTATCTAAATTTTCTAATATATCTTCAGATATTAAGGAAGGAAATTTATTAGGGGCTAAGTAATTTCTTGATACTTAAATTCTGGCATAAAAAATAATAAATTTTACCATCTGATGCTTAAAGAAGTAAATTTAAAGTACTTTTTATTCGAAAGAGATAAATGAATAAAATAAGAGTGACTCATTTGTGTGTAAAAGACGATTAGTTGCAAGATTTTAATCTAACTTAATTACATAAAATTGACTATAATTTGAGACTAAAAATCTTTTTTAGTATATTTTTGTATATTTATTTGCTAAATACTTTACGTGAAACTGTAGACTCTGGGAAAATCACGATATTTTTTTTGGTGTATTTTTCCGTTGAAATTGATTTCATCATGCCATGATGTTTTATCGGCAGTAAAGATTTTTCTATTATTTTCTTCTAAAAGTGAATATTTTCAAGGCGTTATTTTTGTAACTATAAACTTAATTTGTAGATTCGATTTTAAATTTCAGTCATTATAATAACAAACAGATACATTGAAGCAAAAGAGAAAAATTTATTAAACTCAAGGTAATTTTTAGCAGTAACAACACTGTTAAAACTAATGGTGACACATTGCATCTTTTAGGGGTAAAAGACTTGTCTCACTGATGTCACCCCCTAAAGGAGCCAGAATGGCACCTTTAATTTGGGTGAAAAGATGGTACCTTTAATCCAGAGTGCCCAATAATAAAAAATTAAAAATATACAAACCGACTTTTGGCCCTCGAAGGATTCGAACCTACAATGTTTGATTACAAGCTCAGCGTTCTAACCGCTCGACCAACGAGCTCATCTTCAAAGTCTCCCTGAAATGTTCAAATGTCCTGAAATTCAAAGGTTGCTTTATATAAAAAAGCTCGCCAGAAGTTAGCCACCCGGAGTTCTAAACTAAATGTGTATAGCGTATAGCGGTGATAGTCATCGTAGGGAGAAATTGCTGTTTTGATCCACCAGCGACGGTGAGTTGAAGGGCAAGGATACATGTCACAGAGCATGAGCAAATGATTAAGGGGTGAAAATCTTCACACGGTATGCATAGCGCGGCACCCTATTTAGCGTGAATCATCCAGTGAGAGATCACACGGCACCCCAAACACATTTTCCTGCCCGATGGTGTCAAATAGTAACACCTTTTCATTCCTGGGCGCCAAATGCACCTGGTTTGTCACCTTTATTTTTAACAGTGATTATAATCAGAATAAATTATGGTGGAAATTTGCTTTCTGGAACAGACTCACCTACAAGCTGCTTCCACCTTATGATGGGCTTCGGATAACCGTCAGCCTGGCAGTCGACGCGAATCGAGCTTCCTTGGACGACTTCAACGTCCTTAGGTTCGAGAATCCATCTTGGCGGAACTAAGAGAGTAAAATTCGATGTAATAATTATAATAGACTTATAGGATTAAATTATTTTGTGCCAAAGTACAAAAAAATGAAATATTACTAATATTGTAGCAAAAGCATTTTTTGCACAATTATTTAAAAATATTTCTCAAATAAAATTTAAAACGTGATAAAATACAAGAAGTTTAAAATTTAAATTTAGATTACTTCTTAATACATAAAAACTTTTTGTACATAAAATATCGTTAAAGATAAGAGCAATATATTTTTTTAAACAATGCTCCATCAAACAAAATAGCTTATATATTTTGAAAAACTTAGCAATACCTTATTTCATCTCTATGATAGTTATACCTATATTACTTTTTATTTCTCTCTCTGTTTCATTATATCTGGATTTTTTTACTGTCTCTATATACTTACCTGTATATTTTTTAAAATATATATTATAATTATCATTATCAAATTGCTCATTAGTACAATTATTGTTATTTTTATTAGAGGTGTTTTAGATGCGTTTATAATTATAAGAATACATAACAGCTATAGTCGTCGACAAGTTGATTCGTCTGTCGGTCCGGTAATTTGCATGTTAGATCACAAGAACTATTCAACCGAAAGTTTTGAAATTTAACATATGGAATCGTTACAGAGTTTTTTCTAGTTATTTGAAATTTTATGAAAATCAAATTAAAACTTAAAAAGATAATAAGGTTTTTTTATTCTACTAAATCCTATCATATATTCATCATTAATTCAATGATATTTCATAATAGGTCATGATTCCAAGTTGCCATGATGAGCTTCGGATGCCCACTAGATCTATAGCTATAGGGCATCACCATGATGCCCACTAGATCTATAGGCCCATCTATTTGAGATTAATGTATGAAGTCTCCCGCCAGAGGACTCTGATACCTTGCCCAAGTTATTCTAACCAATCGTGCAAACTCTGAACCAAAACAATGACCATGTGCCGAGCCATTTGCACCGAACAGAAAACAGCCTACTCAATGCTAATTTGGGCACGGTTTGCGTCACGTGGTCTCACAAGTGGTCCAATGAAATGACTCTCGGTTTGAAGCTAAATCCAGCTTCACTTTTTCGGCGGTTTTTTGCGAAATGGCTCGGCCGGTAGTATATAGTTGGCTATGACTTGGGGAAGATGACCAGTTATTCAGGAGTAAGATTCCTTCAGAAATTTCAACATAAACAATAATTTTCAAGAAGCAGCATAAAACTTAATGGGACGAATAAAAGTAACTTTAATATTGTAGGTATCATAAAATTGTTAACTTCGCAAAAATATGAATGTAGCAAATGTTGGCAATTTAATGAAAAGCAAACTAATATTTAAAATAAAATCATGTTTTACTTAACAATAAAAAGATTTATGGCTCTTAACCTCATGAGTGGCACGACCGGATTTTTCCGTTCTCTAAGCTGCAGGTTTCAATCCAACATAATCATTCTAATTAATATAATTATACAAATAAAACACAGTTTTGTCAAATTAAGTTAATTAATAAAGTCAAATTAATGCTATCAAAGATTATACTCCTATACATAATAACATATTTTGTATCAGATAGGAAAAAAACATCTTTTTTTAAAATATTTTTAATAAATTACAAATAAAAAAAACATTACAATTTTACCCTTTTGCTTTGCGCTCAGGGGGTTAAGTATGCCTATTTTTAGGATATTATAACATGTTTAAATACGGTAAAGACACTGCGATAAAGTGCTTTAGTTTCCAGTTTTTTCGTTAATTTTTTTCATATGCCCACACGTTCTTTTCAGCAACATCTCAAATCCTTTACAAACTGCGATTTGTTTAGAATCTTTGAGGTAGCAAACAATTTTACTGAATGAACTTGGTCAAATAATATACAGTGTCTCACAAAAGTGATGGGACACTTGTGCTTTATAAAAAGAAACTGCAATAAAATAAATAAACACACATGTGCAAAAATTTTTTGGGTGTGTTTCATATTTAAAGTTAGTAACAATTATTACATAACATACATTTTGTCAAAATATTAAAATATTAATTTAGTAAAAATACAATTGTTCAGAACGGAGCAAAAAATGGCTCACATAAGTGATGGGACACTTACTTTTCCATCAAATATTTATCCAAAAATTTTACTTTTTAAAAGGTTTTAATATTTTGTTGGATTTCCTTTTACTTTTAAAACATGGTTTAATCTTTTTGGGATGGATTCGACTAATTTTTTTGTGATTTCTGGAGTGATTTTACTCCATTCTTCTTGAAGCACCGATTTTAGTTGTTGTTTTGAAGAAATGGTGTGTTTGAGAATTCTTGATTCCAATTCTTGCCAAATATTCTCTATGGGATTAAAGTCTGGAGATTTTGGTGGTGTTTTTATTATTTCAGGACAGTTATATAGCAGCCAGAGTCTAACGTTCAGAGCAGTGTGCTTGGGGTCATTGTCCTGGTAGAATTTAAAATCGTTATGAAAGTTCAATTTTCGTGCTGAAGATTTCAAATTTTGCTTTAAAATATCAATATACATGTACTGATCCATTATATTGTCAATAAAAACAAGATTACCAACTCCAGCGGACGACATACACCCCCATACCATAACTCCTCCTCCACCATGTTTTACTGTTGGTACCAAGTTCTGTTTGCGAAATTCTTCCCTGGGTTTTCTCCACACCAAGATTTTACCGTCAGAACCAAATATATTAAATTTACTCTCATCAGCAAATATAACTTTATTCCAGTAATCAGAATTCTTATTTATGTTGGATTTTGCGAAAGCTAGTCTGAGTTTTTTATTCTTTTCACTTACGAAGAATTTTTTACTGGCTACTCTACCGTGATATCCAGCAGATCGAATTAACCTTCTAATAGTCTCAGGATTAACAATTATTCCATATAATGCTTGTAAACCAGCAGCCAGCAACTTTTGAAGCACTATTTCTTGGATTTTTTTTAATATTTCGAACGATAATTCGCTTTATTCCATTGGATAACTTTGATGGTCGGCAAATCTTCTTTTATCCTGAATCATATGATTCTTTTTATATCGTTTAATGATATTGAAAACTGTTGAACGACAAGTTAACTTTTTCAGCAGTTTTTCTAATAGATTTTCCACGTTCAATATGCAAATTAATAACTAATTTTCGAATTTCAGGCGAAGTTTCTTTTCGTTTAGCATTCATAGCTACACAGAGCTAAAAAACACAAAAATTCCAAAACAAACTGGAGAGAAATACTTCAGACGATTTTATAAATTATTGCCAATTGCTTTTAATTAAAAATAAAACCCCAAAAAATATTTTTATTGCTTATTTCAGACGATCTTTGTTGCATATATAATGGTGTCCCATCACTTATGTGAGCTATTTTTTGCTTCGTTCTAAACATTTGTATTTTTATTGAATTAATATTTTAATATTTTGACAAAATGTATGTGATGTAATAATCTTTACTAAATTTAAGTATGAAACACACCCACAAAAAATGTCTACATGTTTTTTTAAATTTATTTGATTAGTTTCCTTTTGTAAAGCACAAGTGTCCCATCACTTATGTGAGACACTGTATAAAGCAAAAGATTTATTGTCCAAGTCTTTAAAGAAATCTGAACACTCGATCTCATTCAGTTTGATAAAATCCTCAACTTCCTTAAGTTACTTTTTTTAAAATCAGTTGATTAAAAAAGCGATTGAATCACTGATTTAAACAATCTAATTGAAATTGTTGATGCCATAGATAAAATCCTAGAGCCACTTAAGAAAATACCAGACACCTTAAAGAAATACCAGGCATTTTACCGCAACGGAAAATAACCGGCATTGAACAAGACGCCAGTACTACCAAAGACATAAGGGTGTGGAAGCCGGCTACCATTCATGTTATGCAAAAAGGCCAGGAAAATTTAGTCTTAAGGGCCCACACTAGACACAGGAAAAGACCCGAATGATAATGTAAAATCTATGGGGGTGTTCTTTTAAAATATCTAGCTCAAATTTTAATACTTTTACATGATTCTTTTTGCATACGATAGCTGAGGATGATCTACAATCGGGCTAGTTTTTATTTTTTCGAATTTGCTTATATATTTTTTATATTATGATAGCTTCAATTTCAGAACCGGTTTAAACCGGTTGTGAAATCTAAATTAATTTTTAAAAAAATCTGAAATTAAAATTGAAAAAGTAAAAACTAGGCCGGTTGTGGATCGTCCTCAGCTATCCTGTGCAAAAAAAAAATCATGTAAAAATATTAAAATTTGAGCAAAATATTTAAAAAGGACGCTCCCCATAGACTTTACATTATCATCTGGGTTTTTTTTCTGTGCCTAATGAGGGGCCTTAAATACACTAGATTTATTTTTCTGATGGCTAAACTACACTGTAAAAAAAGGGGTCCAACTACTAAAAACATTTTAGTAATCCTTGTAATTACTAAGAAATTTTTAGTAATCTTACTCGGTTACAAGTGATCTGTAAGAATTACTAGAAAAAAGCTAGCAATGAATAGAGTTAATAGTTTTACAATTTTAATAGCTATTACTAAAACTCACTTGGTGTGGCCTTGATAGCTTAGTGGTCATAGCACCGAACTCCAGGCTGAAAGTACCTGGGTTCGATGCTGGCCGACGCTAAATGTGCACCGAATGTAAATAAAGGGATTACGAAAGTCCTGTCGTAGCAGTTACCATGGGTAATGATCTCTGAACTTTCCCTCCCCTTTAGAAACATGTCAAAATAGAGTAGGTAGCAATGTTTGGTGCTGCCATCTATTGCGGCTTTACCGAAAATCTTCCGTTTCAGATGTCTGTCTTTTTACCCGCTGGATGCAGCTCGAAGGAAGCTCCTGCCCTTCGGGTACACGTAATGGTTAGTAAAAATAATTTTGGAGCTATTACTAAAATTTGCTTGGTGGCCCATACTAAAAAGTTTTAAGTTAATTATACAAAAAATTCTTTTGTTCAGTTTACAAAAGAAATGTTTGTTTCACTTGCAAAAAAATTTTTTGTAATGGTTACTAAAAAATTCTGTGGAATACAAATTTACTACGAAATTTTTAGTAACCTCTTGAATTTTTTTTACAGTGTATGACTTACAGGCAAACAAAAAAGTCACATAAAAGATTTTGGAAACTAAATTAAGACTAAAAAGCAATGAAAAGTACCACCTAAATATTATAAACAAGAATGCAAATTGAATTAAAGTATCACTTTCCTTACAAGTGAGCGGCGCTTCCGTTTTTGAGAACCATACACTGTTAAAAATCTTGTTCTAGTTTGAACCAAAAAAGTTTGTTTTTTGGTGCTCAATAGCTGCCACCATAAGATGATGAAATCTCGTACCAACATTTGGAGCTTCCTAGTTCAACCTCGTTCCAAGTATTGGAACTATGCTTCAATGGGAGCTCCAAATTTTGGTTCAAGATTTCACCATCTTATGGTGGCAGATATTGAGCACCAAAAAACAAACTTTTTTGGTTCAAAATAGAACAAGATTTTTAACAGTGTATGATCCCTAAAGACGAACTTGTACAACAAGGCATCTCACCTCAAATTACTCTATAGAATAGTAATAAAGTTTGAATTTATGATCTTTTGCAAAAGTAACAAACAACTATTCAACGAAGATCTGAATATTTGTAAAGCTAGTTGTAATACGAACGGACCACACTTGCCACATTTGGCTTACAGTTTACGACTTGTTTATCTTTTAAAAGAGTATCAATTTAAAAGCATACGCTAAGCAAATTAAATAAATAAATATGCATGTTATCTTTTAAAAGGAACTGTTCTGCATTATTTTAATGTTTAAAGTAACTTCTAAAATGTGCGTTAGAAAAGTTTCTGCTATTTATAAATTACTATTTTTTTAAGCAAAAGAGTAAATGTTATTGGAGCAAATAATAACTTTTACGTTTTTTAAATAGTTTGCTTAATTCTTTTATTAGAAATTACGATAATATTATGATTTTAAATAATAAAGAATAAGAAAATAATCAGAATTTATTTATAAATGTATCTTCCATGTATAATATTTTTCGTTTGTCTTTCAGAGAAAGAAGAAAATATCACAATTATATGTTACATGAAATTAAAAAAAAAATCTAAAAATAATTTCTAGAAAATATGATTGAAATTTTAAATCATGTTTTATTTTTTTTTAAATACAAACTTTTCAACTTCCAACTCTTTGTCTCTGCAATTCATGTTTAACCACTTAATGGTCGCATTAAATTACGGTTTAAAAATTGAAATTCATTGTTGTCACCACTTTTTTGAAAAAAAGAAATACAGTGGAGCATCGTTTATACGACGCCGATGGGACTACCGAAAAACGTCGTATAAACGATAACGTGGTATAATCAATATTCACTTCTAAAACTAGAATTACACTTAGTTTTCACTTAATTTTAATGTTTAATGTGTTGATTTACATAAATTTGTAAATTAAGCAAATCAAAACAAACAAATAACAAAAAAATAAAATAAAGTAAAATAAATAACTAAAAGGAGGAAAATTAATAAGCAATTTAAATATGCGTACCTTTATTTATTTTTTATTTTTAATCATTTTACGTAGTATTACGAAAAATTGTCTATGGTTGTTTGACATGATCACTGAAGTGGGGTTGTAATTTACGAATTGTGCAGTGAGTCAAGGAACTGAATTTTTTTTCGCTGGTAATGTTTCAATACAATTCAAGGCATCTTGAAATAATGGAGACACAACTCGCTCGTACAAAGTCTTCTTTATTTCGGCTGTCACTATGCTATTGAGATTGGAAATTCTGAATAATCTCATCAACACTGCAAATCTCTGTCGTTCATACAACCTCATCACAATCCGTGTAATCATCAATAGTTGTCTTGGCTCTGTGCGGATTCCGATCATCTTCATTGGTTATTGTATAATCATCGTCGCTTACGTCATTATTCTCATTATCATCAGAATTTTGATGTGTAAATCATGTTTTTATAAAACAGTTTTTTATTGTTGCCTTTATTACCTGAGACCAAGCCAACGAAATCATATTCATTGCATCAAGAACACATTTTTTTAGATCAGGCTCTTCACTCATTCGAATAGCGAGTTTCACTAACTGCTTTTTATAATGCATTTTTAGATTTCTAATCAGGCTCAAACCACATGCCTGAAGGTGACTTGTGAAATTTGCAGAAAAGAAATGAAGTTTTATATTTTCCAAAAAATCTGCATCCAGTTGGTGCGACGGACATCGGTCGATAAATAGCACATTTTTTCATTTTTGCCTCTTATCTTCTTAATAACATTGATAAGTTTTTTCTGTCTTTAGTACAAATTTCGGTCATCACCCACGCATTGTTATTGGCATCATAATACAGCGATAGCATTTTGATGTTCTTCAGACATCTAAGTCATTTTGATTTTCTTAACACCAAAGAAGTGATCTTTTCACGTCCATCACAGTTTACACAAAGGAGCACAGTAAGGCGATCTTTATTTCGCTTTTTTAAGCTAATGTGTGATTCGGGATTAGACGATAAAAAAAAGACCCGTCTCGTCGGCATTAAAAATGTCTTTAGGTTGATATTCACTTATTATGCTTGGCAGAATTTTAAGCCATTCTGCGATAGAATCAACTGGAGCATCTCTCGATTCACCATTACAACCTGACAGGTGATCCCATGGCACTCTTTAAATTTCTGAAACGCCCCTGCTGTAGCCAAAGTCTGCCAAATTCAATTTCATTGCGACTTCTTTCGATTTTTCCATCAACGTTGGACCACTTACTGGAATATTCGACGTATAACACTAATCTAAAAGCTGGAGCAAAACTTTTTACATTTTAGAAAATTTACCTTCATGAACTCGCATTTTTTTATGCCGAAGATTCACTGAATTCCGCCTTTTCTACAATTTTTTGACGATCATGAAGTCTTTAATGTAGAAACTGGAATACCTATAATTTTAGTCAAGTCAATTTTGACCCTCCCGGTAATCTTTTACTATCGAATTCTTTCAAAATTTCAATTTTTTCTTTTACCGAGATGGAATTGTGTTTTCAAGACATGTGATCGAGCTGGGATCGAAAGAGTACGAAAAGCGAAGAATGAAAAAGAAAACGATCTGTATTGTTGGTACACTGATAAGCAAAGAATATGCTTGTAATAATAAGGCAACAATTGTATAAACACTTGTTTTGCCATCCTTCTACAGTTTTTCAAGAAATCTTTTGTTCTGGATTATTCTGCCATTTATTTCCAAAAGAATGAGGAAAATCTTTAATGTAGAAAAATGGGCCAGGAAATAAGAAATTCAACTCTACTTGACTAAAAGGTTCCTTTCTTTTTAAAGTCAATGATCAAAAACACCGCGTGGCCCACTATATATCGCTAATACTGATAACAGTTAAAAGGATGGTCTATTTGCAACTTAAAACAGGTCGGGAAAATTGACCACCCCCCAAAAAGAATGACCCTATAATGTAATCCATTCAGCTGCTATCAGATTCACCAATATTTTGAGTAATTTTTGAGCCAACACTTGATTTTCTCCAACTTTTCGCGAAATATCATCTCAAAACCCAATGTAATAGCAAACAACATTGTCTCAATTTTTTTTCTGCAGTGTTTTCTGCAAAAAAGTCTCCGCTAGCCGCGACTTTCTTTCTTCAATTTTCAGCATTTAAACCAATCAGAGATAAACGATTGATACGATTAGGTGATAAATAGTAACGGCTGTAGTAGTAGTACTGGTTTTTCTCTTTTTCTTCCAACTTTAGTCACGACAATTGCAACCTTTATCTCCCTTTGAACGGGAAAAAGTTGGGCAGAAAATTGGCTGAAAAGTGTGTTGCTCGAAAAGTTTGTGAATCTGATAGCAACTTTACGCGTAAGCTGATTTTTAAGACTAATCGAACACCAGCCCACATTGTTATCATGTAGGGTACATTTAAACACACTCGATGGTATCATTCATAGCTGTCATTCAGCTATCATTCAGCAAGTTCTTTAAATACACAAGAAAAATTAACAAAAATAAAAGTATACAAAATCGAGAAATCGACGTATAACCGATTTTGTGCGTCGTATAAAAGATATATTTTTACATTAAATTGAATAGGATTGAATTGGGACCACACTAAAACGTCGTATAAATGTAAACGTCGTATAAGCGATCGTCGTATAAACGATGCTTTACTGTATTCATCTTATTTAATGACAAGCAAAATGATACCAGAATAAAACCAATTACACTATTTTATAAGACTGTTGGGAATCAAACAATTCTGAATAACAGTCGTGAAGCTTGCAGCCCGTGAATGTCTCGGGCGCGACGATTAAAGCATATTTTAGTAAAGAAAAAGAAATAGAGTAAGTAACTATAGAAACTTACTGTTCAAAACTAATGAAGCCGTGTGATTTGCTTCCGCGTAAGGATTGGAAGCTATGCAAGTATAGTTTCCATTGTGCTTCTGCGATGCCTGTTCAAAAAACAGAGTCGTAGTGTATTGATTGATAAACTCTACTGTGATTCCTAAACTCGTGGGCTGTATGGGTTCTCCGTCTTTCTCCCACCTGAAAGTTATTGGGGGATCGCCAGCCGATACCGTGCAAGTCAAACTTGTTCTTCGTCCTTCTCGTAATTTTCCTGGGAAATTAAACTCGTCGATAACTGGACCGGCTGAAAGAAAAAATAATAATTTTAACTTTGTTTAATGTCTAGTTCTATAAATCATCAATTAAAAAAAACATTCCTAAATCATTATTCAGTAGCTGTTAAATTTATTAATAACAACAACCACCTTAAAGACTTTGCACTACATTGTGAATAATCGTGTTTTTAAAAGTATTTTCTAAAGCTTCATGATCAATAGCGTGAAAATCACAAAAAAACCACATTAAAATACATAATTGAAAATACATTCAGGTACTTTTTCTATAAATTTTGTTCAGTTATTATTTTGAAAAATTAAAATTGTAATAGGTATCTCAAATTGTAACTGTTTTTAATACAAAATATTGTATTTAATACAAACTGTTTTTAATACAAATTTAATACAAACTGTGTTTAATACAAATTAAATAAACAATCATAAACATTTTACATATAATTTCTATCAAAATAAAATGTGCTTATAAACAAGCTTGTGCGTTTTATTTTACAAAATTTATAGTACAATGAAAGAAAAATCTGTTAAATTTACGGGAAATGTTGCCAGCAGTTTTTGCCAATAATTTAACGGATTTTTTTACAGTGTATGTTTTCGATGACTTTTAATATCTGGTTACGATTAGTTATACAGGGTATCCCTTAACTATGGTCCAGACTGTAAAAGGAAATAAATTACACACAAGGAAGCAAATATGGTATAGCAGTGTGTGTTGGAAATGAAAAAAGAGTTTATGAAAAAGAGGAAATGTAAAAGGAATAGATTTAAGCATATTTTTAACGTAACAGATGGAGTAAGTACTCAAGCGTGCTACCGCTAACAACTATATACGTCTGGTAGCGTCCAGTAAATGTAGAAGATTTCAAGTGTCTCATTCATGAAGAACCAATTGATTCTGATGAGGAACATATTGCGAGACATTTGGTCGCTGCTAAAACTGTTCGAAATTCCGCTTGAATCTTCAAAAGGGTACTCAAATAACTCGCAAGAACCTACGGGCAGGTATAAACGTGTTAAGCTATGAATATCGCCTGGCAGATAGGAGCCTGGTCAGCATTATAATAATAATTATATTCGGATGTCCAACTGTCAACAATCTATGTTTATGAGTAAAAAGGGCATAATAGATAAAAGTGACACTTAAATCACGTGGTGTTATTTTTTTTTCTCCAATTTAAAAAGTGAATTAAATTATATGTTGAAAAGATCTTACCATGCTGTATAAATAGGTTTACTTGATTTGATAAATTATATTATAGAAAAATACTGAATGTGTAAGAGTTAAATAACTTACCAACAACGGTTACATCCAACCTTCCTCTTGCAGATACTCCTCTGTTATTTCCCGCAGTGCACCAATATGTTCCATCATCCGTGCCTTTCTCGACGTAGTGGATGACAAATTTACCGTTCGGTCGGATTTCATGCCGATGCGTGTTTGGAAGAGATTTGCCATCTAGAAATTAAAAAAAATGTAGTGAAAATATCAATAAATGATCGATGCTGTATTAGAAGTGTTTATGGAAATTTGCAATCCCTTAGGAATTTCAAAATTACCCACGAATCGGTAAGCTGAATTGAAGGAATTTGAGTGTGCTTGGCAGAACTGGTTAACCCGATGAACCTCTTTAATGCTAGAGATTGACCACCTAAGAAAACAGCTCTAGTACTGACTAGGTCCGCACCTTTGAGCGGAACAAATATCCCGGTATACACCCCGACACGCTGGGGCTCGTTAAGGAATAGTAATTGCTCTTCTTGAACAAGGAATAACCAGTAAGCGAAAGTCATTAGCTCGTGTTAATTGCATCCTTGCCCTATGTACAAACCGCCTGTCGCTACTACCGATTGAATTATTTAGTGAGTTTTTCGAAGTGGCGGTCACAGCGACTTTCACGTCACGGCTGCGTGCCGGAAAGATGAACAAAATTGATCATTTAGACGAATTAAATTTCGTAACAATGTTACTGTACACTGTTAAAAAAATTCTGAAATTCACGAATATTTTTTTCCTGAATTTCACAGAAAAAGTCCCTTTTCACAACAAAAGGGCATTATCCGTTACAAATCAGCAAATCCCACCATATTTACTGAAAATAACGAAATGGGTGGAAATAAAAACAAAAAACGGAGACACTCCGTTGTGTAAGGGGCTCCGTGGCTGAGTGGTCAAGGCACCATACCGCTAATTACCTGCGAACGCAGATTGTGGGTTCGTATCCCACAGGCGGCAAGAAATAATGAAAACATAAAAAGTCCCTTTTAAATTACATTTTTTCTGTTTATTTTACTCTTATTTCTTATTAAAAAATCTTTTAATTAATTAGCCAATAAATAAATAAATAGTATACGACAATTTCAAAAAATTGTCTATAACATTATTTTTCTAAAAAAAGTTGTTAATAAAGAGTTTTTTTCATTCATTCATTCATTCATTCAAAAAAAAAAAAAAAAAAAAAAAAAAACAGTGGTTTTAAACTGTGATTTTTTTTATTTAAACTGTTTAAAAAATAAAAATTTATTTTAAAAAATAATAAGCATTATGCATCAGTCTAAAATAAAATAAAATAAACCGTTTACAAATATTATAAAGAATGTATTTGAAAGGAAATCTTTAAAAAGCACAACAGATTTTCCCACTAACTCATAAAAGACATATTTTGTACAACCCGGCAGCAGCAGCTTTGGCTCGGTTAGTAAGGATTTATTCCGCTATCAAAAGGTCCCGAGTTCGATCCTGAGGACGGCGTGAACTAATTTCTGCAATAATAATAATAATAATAAGTGAAATAACATAGCAGCTTAAAATCACTCGGTAATTTCGAATTCTTTGACGATTAATCGATTTATTAATTTTAAAAATTATATTAAATTATTATCATTAAAAATCAGACTTTGTACCAGAAAGTTACCGCTTGTTCAAACGGAGTTTTCCTTTCTTGTATGTCCCACAACGGAAAATCTACTTACGGAACGGTAACAGTTCGGCTACATTGCTGCCGGTAGTTTCACCTGGAATTCACAGATTTATTTTTAACAGTGTGCGGTCGCGGCAAATGTGGTGTTTAGGAGTGAGCGTATCGCACTTGGAGGCGGCGGCAATTTAATATAACCCCTTATAAATAGTATTATAAAAATAACTACTCAAATTTAATTTTACAAACGTGAAATGCAAGATTCCCAAATGGTCCACGAACTGGTAGGTGGGGCTTGTTGAGCCTTACTGTAGACATTCCCACCTACTTGACTACTCACTATGGTCCACGAACTGGCCATCAATATTTTTTAATAAAAAGCCTCATGGTATGTTTCTACAGCATTTGCGCCAAGATTAACTTCCAAAGGTGGTTTCAATACGATTTGAAAGAATATACTAAAAAGAAAAATTTTCTAAGCGAATACTGGTATTCAATTGGCGAACTATTTGGGAGCCCTAGAAATGGTCTAATGTTCGAAGGAGATTGTGTACTTTAATACGTAAAATGGGAAATTAAAAAAAAAAAACTTTTTGAAAGTGAAAAGCAATGTTGAATTTGTTTCACATAGTTCTAAATTTAGCTATTTTGACTGCCTCAACCGACGTGCAATTATTAAATTTTTCTAGCCTTTAATTAATTTATAACACCCATGTCAGTTTAATAAAAATCAATGTTTAATAATGTAACAAATGTTTTTACTAAATCCAACCACGATCTTGTTGAAGTATTACTCTTGTGCCCGCATAGGATGTCCGTGAGTAATACAGTAAATTCTCCATAACGGACACTCCCGAATAGCGGACACTTCTATTTAACGGACATTTTTCTAATCCCCACTCCCAAAACTTCAATTTTTCTATGTTTAACCTCTCAATAACGGACATTCCGAATAGCGGACACCATTTTCGGCGATAAAGGAAGAAAAAAAAATTTAACGAGAAAAAAAAGAATCAAAAAATTAAAAAACGTCTAAATTTATTGGGGAAATGTATCACAAATTTTGTGATCACAGATAAATGTACAGGATGGGTTGGGGAATGTGTCCCACCCCGTCCACGCCCAGTGTTGAATTCTGGAGATTGCCCGGGAGGGACATCTTCCAGAGCATTTGAAACGTTCCCCCGGATGATTTTGAGATTTTATGTTTTTAATGCTCAAAAAGTACAATCACCCCCCTTTCCGTCACGGAACTCTATAATGTCCAATAACGTCACATTGAAAAAAACAAATTACATGTAATCGCAAGCAAAAGTAAACTTTTGTAAATGTTTTTTTTAAAAGCGTGCACTAGACAGTGGATGAAGGTGAACACAATTTTATTTCAGTTTTATGGCTTAAAAATTTTTTTTTTCTGATAGATTAATCATGTAATAGACGTTTTAGGACATATAAAAGCCAATTAATTAAACATTAAGTATATCTTAACGATTATTCAATCTCTAAGGTTTTCCCAATAGTGGACACCTCCGAATAGCGGACAATTTCTGCGTTTCCGAGGTGTCCGTTATTTAGAGGTTTTACTGTAAATATATTTGAATATTCATTTTAAAAAATACCTATTTGATTTTGAATGTCCCAAATTAGTTGTAAAATGATTTTAGATACCAAATCCGTTGCCTGAGAAAGTGTATGCAGTTTTTTTTGACGAAGTGGCTTGTTACATGTTTGTCAACTGAATGCTTAAAGAAGGACATTAAAACCTACATAACGGACACTCCCGAATAGCGGATACCTCTATTTAACGAACAGTTTTTCAATCTCCACTCCCAAAACTTGAATTTTTGTATGTTTAACCTCTGAATAACGGACATTCCGAATAGCGGACAGTAATTTTGGCAAAAAAGAATGAAAATTACTTTTTAACGTGGGAAAAAAGAAATAAAAATTCTCAAAATTTATCAGGGCAGTGAGTCACAAATTTTGTGATCACAGATAAATGTGGGAATGAGCTGGGGGAAATTCTGCTCTCCCCTTATATTTATCTGTGTTCATAACCCCCTTCCTCTTCACCCGGATGATTTGAGGTAGTATGCTTTTAAGAAGCACAAAAAATGTAGTATACAGTTATACAATTTTTTTTTGTAGAAAAAGATTATTCAAAAGGATTTAAACTACAGACAGAGTTAAAACTTCACATCGAAAAACAAATTACACATAATCGCAAGCAAAAGCAAACTTTTGTAAAAAAAAAAAAAAAAAAAAAAAAAAAAAAAAAAAAATTCATAAGAATGTAATAAACAATGGATAAAGGTATGCACAATTTTATTTCTGATTTATTGCTTTAAAAAATCTTATCATTTCTAGTTTATTCATATAATAGAAGTTTTACGGCATATCAAAATCAATTAATGAAACATTCAGCATTCATTAGCAATTTTTCAATCTCTGAGATTTTCCCAATAGCGAACACTTCCGAATAGCAAACAGTTTTTGGGCTCCCGAGATGTCCGTTATTTAGAGGTTTTACTGCAT
>OZ025301.1:7400530-7429307 GCA_964019185.1 Maratus speculifer | reverse complement strand
TCTGACAAAGTACATTAATTATTTCTTCAACAGAATACATTGTTTGGATCCAGACAAAGTTTGGACTATAAACAACCAAAGGCAGCGGGGACTAGACGGGAGAAATCTAAAGAAGTAACGATGCGGAAATTAACATAGTGTCGAAAAATAAAAATTAAATATATTAAATTTCACATTTGTGTTTATACTTTTGCACAAAAGAAGGATCTTTGTAGAAATTCCAGGTACTTGCAATCCCATCTTATTAATTAAATGGTTTTTTTACTAGTCGCTTGCGACTTTTTTCTACATACAGTCAAAGTTTTATAATCCGCACAAGTTGGGGTCAAAGGCTGTGTAGATTATGGAATATTGCAGATTATAGAGCATTATGGATTACGCGTCATTTTATTATTTCCTAGACAGTGTTTCAATTCTATAATCAGTACAATATGAAAAAATATATACGAAGTCTAAAAAATTATTTAATAGTTTATCTCAAAAATGTCTTTTTTAAGTTATTTTAATAAAAAATTTATGTGCATTTAAATAAAAATAATTACATGTGTTCCATAATGCTGTAATCTGTTTTTTACTGTTAATAAAATTAAACAGTTATATTATCAAAAAATGAATGTTTTATATTATGATTTTTTAAATTTTTTTATTGTTTGTTTTAATAAATAATTTTTGGATCACTAATTTGTAAATTTTCTTAACTATTTATTTCATCGTTTACATTCATAAAATAATGCAAATTATAGAAAATTGTGGATTATGGGTGTGCGGATTATAGAACTTTGACTGTAATACAATTTATATTCCTTTTATAAATTTTCTTCTGTAAAGTCAATATGCGTGATACTGAATGAATTGGTATTATATAGAAACATTTAAATAAAATATTTAAATATTATTTTCAGGCAATTTTCCTTTCTTTCCTTTATAAAATATGCTTGGATTCCAAACTTTTCCGTTTAAATATATCATCACTCATGTGAATCTTTTATGATCGTGCACAACAGTTTCAAGTGCCCAGCCACATGGCACCGATAACTTTATTACAATCATAAATTTCCTTATTTTCCATTCTACGTATAGTTTGAAGTTAAACACGGAAGTTGTTCGACGTTTAATGCAGCATACAAAAGAGTAACATAAGAAAACAAATTTTTAAATGATTAAATATTATTATAGTTCATTACTGAAAAGATTACATTAGAAATTCCCGTTGAAGTGTTAAACTGACATTCATCATGGCGTTTCAGAAATATTTGCAATTTATTTCAACATCTGCAAGAAAATTTTATTTAATTTATAGATACAAATTTAAATTGTCACTTATGAGATAAGAGCACGTGTTATACTTCAATATATTCTAGATAATACCACTATTGAGAGACCTATCATGCTTTTTAAACAATTTATAACATCTAGAGCGTTTAAGTGTAAAAATGTCATTCTATCTAACAAAAGTAAAAAAAAATATTGGGATATTGCATTGTCAAAATTTTCTTTTCTATATTTTCATTCAACTATTTCAAACTTTTCTTACTGCAAACATCAAGTCAATCACCTATGTATGAATATTTGAAAAACCATTTTTTAGAGCTGACTAGGGAACTGCAAGAAGTGTAAGCCACCAATTTTGACGAAAGTGGTATCGTTGGGAAGATCTCATCCGTGGGAAATGAGCGTTTTCGAGATATCCAACAATTTATGTCACGTAGCTAGTGAACACTTACTAGGAAACCGCAAAAAAATTTGGTCTCGATTTTAACGAAAGTGATATCGTTGAAAATATATGATCGTGAGGATTAAAAAACTCAATGGAATCAATCACCCGTCGGAAATGAAACGTTTTCAAGCTATTCAACAATTTGTATCATGTAGCTAATGTACATTTACTGGGAAACTGCATTAAGTTACATAAATTGTCGGATACCTAGAAAACGGCTCATTTCCGATGGGTAGCTCCATTGAGTGATGGAGCTACCCATCGGAGTGAGTTCTCAAAACGATATCTTTCGTCGACATCGTTTTCGTGAAAATCAAGACAGCAATTTTTTTGCGGTCCTTTTTTCAGCGTGCACTAGCCCAGTATGCACTAGCTACGTAGCTTAAATTATCAGATATCTCGAAAACGGCTCATTTCCTATGGGTAGTTCTTTTGAATTTTTTACTACTCACGATAAGATCTTTCCAACAATACCACTTTTGTCAAAATCTAAACTTTTTTTTTTTTTTTTTGCTATTCTTCAGTAAATATGCACTAGCTACGTTACATAAGTTGTCAGGTATCTCGAAAACAACTTGTTTCCGAAGGGTATTTCCATTGAGTTTTTTACTCCTCATAATGAGATCTTTACAACGATACCACTTTCGTTAAAATCGGTGACTTACACTTCTCGAAGTTCCCTAGTAAGCGCTGTACAGTTGTGGGAGAAAATAGACACTTTCTACTACCTCTGTAAAGAATTGTAGCAAGAAAAAGTTACTGGTTCCAAACGATTGAAAGTAAATGATGCATATAAAATTTGCTTAGGGAGACATCTACACATTAAAACGAGCTATAACCTTGATTTTTTTTCCACAGCAGTACCCAATTCTGATAAAATAAATGAACTCTAAACTCTTCAATTAGCCTAAAAACAAATTATCATGCAATCCGTACAATAAATTTCAGAAAAATGAATTATTTTAAAAAGGAGTGCATTTAAGTGGCTGTATCCAAACACATCTAGTTATTGACTCATACACTGTAAAACATTTGTGCCACGTTACTCCATAAAGTTTGTGGCAGTCAAGTTTCCACCATATTTATGGGGGAAAAACAATAAATGAAGATAACCAGTGTAACATTACACTAATATGTAATGTTACTCCAGTGACATATGTTTAAATTACACCATTATATAAGTGAAAAAAAAATCACACCATAACTGGTGGCAGCAAAGCTGCCACCAGTTCTAGGGCATAATGTTACACAAATGTCTTATAGCGTATGTGTCTTTTAATGTCGTGGAACTGATTTTTCAAAATTGGACATATGAATAGATGTTATAGATACGATATACGTATAATGTACCGTACATTAAAATTTTTAGAAATTTGACATTAGTTATTTAATCAATTGCTCATATTTTTTACATTATTCTCATCTATGCATTACACGCAGGGATGAGAATTCTATATGTTTGATCCTCACCACTAAATTTTAATAGTATTTGTTCTGTGTTTAAATATGGCGAGAAATTCCATTAAAATTTAGTGGCAGAAAATAATTATTTGGGAGAAAGCATTCTCCCCCCTGTGCATGATGCTTTCTAAACATCTCCAATGACTGAAACATAAGAATCTATAAAAAATATTTATGGTCGTGCAACTCAAATTTCAAGAATGCTTATAAGTGCCTAATCATATTACATCCATTATTTTATTATAGTCGCAGACTTCAATGTTTTTTTCAGAACCCATACTCTCTTAAAATGTCAGCCAAAAAATAACTCAAAATTGAGCGAAAATTCGCTCATCTCACGTTTTGAAAGGCAGCTTCTCATAAAGCGTTGAAACAACTCAAGTGAGTGAGTTGTTTTTAAACAATTTAAATCAAGATGAGTTATTGAAAAATGCAATCTAAATCAAGATGAGTAAAACATTTAAAAAACAACTCATTCACGATTCAATAAATTACCGCTTTTTTCTCAGAAGCCAAATCCACTCTTTCGTTTTAAGAGCATAAAGCTTAACGAAAACCACGAAATCGTATAAAAAATAAAAATAAAAAAAGATATTTTTTAAAAGGACTTTGTCATAAGAATAATTTAATTCTTAAAATTTAAAAGTCAACATTAAATATGTTGTCGGAACACAAAAAAATTCTTTGAAACGTAAACGCTTATTCAAACATTTTTCTTGAAGCACATCTAGGCAACCATTAACCAGTCTTATTGTCATGATATAAATTTTGCGAGAATGCACATAAGAGTCTACCATGTGGTATCGATTATTTTATTATATTCATAAATTTCTGCGTTTTCCGGTACAACGCGTGGTTTGACGATAAACAGGGAATCTCCTTGACTTTTATTGCTGAATATAAAAGAAAAAAACTTTCAAACAAATCTTTTCTTGCCGAAATTTACAAAAATAAATATAAAAATCAATGGCATTCTGATGCGCGTCCAGTCGTATACTATCCACTAGTTTATTACAGTCGTAAATTTCAATGCTTACCATACTCCCTAAAGTTTTACGATAAGCATGGCAATTACAGGACAGGCATTTTGTGCATAGGGATGCGTGGTACTGTTTGGTTATCCCGTCGACCAAAAAACTATAGCCAAATTAGAAGATTAAATGCCAATGTGTTGCAAAAAAGAGAATAACGAAAAATAAATTTTAAAACCGACTTACAATGAATTCACCTTAAGGCCCCAGACTAGGCACAGAAAAAGACCCGGATGATAATGTAAAGTCTATAGAAGCGTTCTTTTCAAATATGTCTGTCAAATTTTAATATTTTTACATGATTTTTTTTTTGCGCAAGATAGCTGAGGACGATCCACAACCGGCCTAGTTTTTACTTTTTCGATTTTGCTTATATATTTTTATGTTACGATAGTTTCAGTTTCACAACCGGTTCAAACCGGTTTTAAAAATTAAAGTATTTTAAAAAAATCGAAACGAAAATCAAAAAAATAAAAACTAGGCTGGTTGTAGATTGTCCTCAACTATATTGTGCAAAAAAAATCATGTAAAAATATTAAAATTTGGGCGAGATATTTGAAAAGAATACTCCCATAGACTTTACATTATCATCCGGGTCTTTTTCTGTGCCTAGTGTGGGGCCTTAACAGTAAAAAAATATGCAGGGGGTTTTAAAATTATTGGTCCGAAATGTAAGATCATTGTTAATAAAATGGGTTAACTTACTAGATCCTAAATAAGCAGATTTCGTGTAGGAATGCAAAAAGAAACGAAAAAAAATGTTGTGTAAATGAAGCGTTGAGGGAATAGAATAGCCTGTTCAGAGCGGATAAAAGCATCCTAATGACTTGGAATCGTCATTCTCTACACGGATTTTAAGAAATATATGTCGTAATACCAATTTGAAGCTTGTCGATAGGCATTTTGTGCATAGGGATGCGTGGTACTGTTTGGTTATCCCGTCGACCAAAAAACTATAGCCAAATTAGAAGATTAAATGCCAATAGTGGATGATTGTGAATGTCACATTCAGTGACTTTAAACACGATACAGATATTTAAAACGTCATTAAGTGGTTTTTAATTCCACTTTTTATTTGTATTTCTATTCATGTTTTACTAATTTATTTGTTTTTCTGTTACTTAAAATAAAAATTATGTCAATATGTATAATTTGGCTATTAGTTTGGCGACTTTTGTAATTTGGCGAAAATGGTCAAGTAGTACCGGATGCGTAGTAAATGGTTCTCGCACAACACATGTCCAACAGCTCTCGAATATGTCGAAGATCTATCAGTGCGTAATGCTGCATTTTCTTTTGTATGGATTATGCAAATTCTTCCAGTGCCTATATCACGCCTCGAAGCATAAAGTAATCCATTCGCGCACTCCTTTCCGTGAAGACGTTCAATTATTTGGCTAGCTAGAAGATTCCTACCCGAGAATAGTTCCATGTACACTGGCGCTAACTTATATGGGCCCATGGGGCTCGAGCCCATCCAATTATTTTGAACCATAGCGTATCCAATTTTCATTGTTCAAGTTATTTATTTCATTATTCCTTTTTCTTCTAAGAATGAAATTTATTTTTTCAGTGATAATGTGTTTTGATTCTACGACTAACACTCAAAAATTCCAAATTTCTGAAATTCTTTACTTCCATGTTTAACTTTCTTTTAATTCAATTTGCAGTAGTCATGTTCATGATATTATGACATTACAATAATTATAAGTGTCTTTATAAGGAAAAACGCATGAGAATACAATATGATAAAGTTGCAACTTTATTAAAATATGATAGCTTGACTTAAAATTCTTGTTTTTCATCATCTGTCAATCCTTCAAAGAAAAATAAACTGGTCGCACCATTTTACAAAAATATTTTTGAGCCAACCCAATATTTTTCAAAAGTTGGCACCACTGTCCATGTACAGTCTTTGAGCAATCATTCTATTTCCGTATGTAGCCCCATACATAACATGTATATCAGCATGCTCCACAATGGTATAATGACGCATATTGCCCGACACATGTACAGAGAATGACTTTCAAAGCGAGTAACGTGCTTTTATCGAATGAACTCAGCAACTATTTTATATGCTCTATACTGCAACTTAGAATACATAAAAGGAAGAAAAAAAATCGTATATTGAAAAAAAAAAATCTTGTTAAGTGGATAAAAGTGGTCGAAGATACTATAAATTGTAAAATATTTCAAAATGATGTCGAAAAGAAAACTTCCAAAAAGGCTTTGCAAATGAAAAAAAATATTTTTATACATTTTAAGTAATTTTTATATTTGAATCCATTTAAATCCATGTAAGTAGTACAGACAAAAATATCAATTGCAACCATTAAATGAAAGAAGTTTCCAACGCCCTATATAACTATTAGTCTAAGAAGTAAAATGAATTAAAAATCACACGAAATAAAATAAATAAATGTATTTTTGAATAATGTATGTATCCACATCATTAAAACATCGCAACGAATCGTTAAGAAATGTTAAATAAAAAGAGAGAAATTAAAAAAAAAAAATATGGACAGAGCTTTACGACAAAGAAAGGTTATGTAAGAAAAGTATTCAATTGGTTGTATTTTTGACGGTTAGTGACCATCACAAATGATATAAGCTTTAAGGATAGGGTGCCCTCCGTGGGGGTCTTTCAAAGGGAACCTAATCCGTATTCACGCAAGGAAATCCAAGGTTGAAAGAAAACCAGGGAAAACTCCGAACATTTAAGCCGACGGTTGCGATTGCGTTTGGGAGCCCAGCAACTAGTGTAAACCATTTTCGAAGGCCGAACAAGTCAGCCACTGGTGGGATGAAAAGTATTCAAATTTAAAAATATTATAATATTATTAACTGAACTTATTTTAATTAAATAACTTATTTAATAACAGTTCACTTCTTTTGAATTCTTATAATGTAAATAAGATTTCAAAGTAAGTGAAATGTTACCTACACAATGTTACAAAAATAAAAATACAGTTCATTAATTGCGACACTAGTATTTTATTTTCATGTTTCATAAATTCGTAAAAATGATTAAGCTGAGCTTGAGAATTTTGAAGCTGAGGATTTGAATACTAAAGTGGTAATTCAAGTTCGAAAACATAAAACGGGCAGTTTAGGAGGAAGTTTCAAAACATATCGGAATACATCACAAGAAAAATTTCCATTTTAATCATGGAAAATACAATGTAATTATGAACAACAACATACAATAACTTGTAACACATTTTTCTTAATATTGTATGTATAATTGAATTTCTTAGCTAAAAACGCACTTTTTGCTTATTTGTAGATGTGCTTGAACTTACTATTAAAAAAACAAAATCGTAATTTTAAATTGATTTATTTTTTATATTTTATGAAATTTCTTCAAAATGGTAGCAATTATACTCTTAAAACGAAAGAGCTGATTTGGCTTCTCATGAAAGAGCTGTAATTTTTTCGATCATAAAAGAGTTGTTTTTCAAACGATTAAATCTTCTCTATCTAAATTGGTTATTTAAATAGCTCAACTTCATTTAAATTGGTTGAAACTCGAGTTATTTCAACTCTTTTTTGAGAAGCTGCCTTTCAACACTGAGATGAGTGGATTTCAGCTCAACTTGAGCTATTTTGTGGCTGACTTTTTAAGAGGGTAAATTACTTTTAATGTTTCAAATCAAAGGGAAATAATGAAAAGTAGTCTTTCAAGTTGCATTTTGGACGCATTTTTTTAAGTTTACAAAATTATTTTTGGTAAAAAATAAAATAAAATAATGCATGTCTACTTTATAGGGGAATAAAAAATTGTATTTAAAGAGGCATCGTGAGATTAGTGTGTATTAGGTTTATTTTACCGTTATACATTATGACTTTTAGTTTTTTTTCACTGAAATTAAGTATATTTTTATTTGAATTTAGTGTGGTTATGCATAAAAATACGTATATAAAATGTTTAAAATTTTTGCATTGGTGACATTATGATTAGCTTTAAAATATTTCCGATATGATTATGTCAACATGATTGAATTTCTTTTTAATTTTCTATTTCTTAATTCTAAAGATTAGAATCAGAGCCGTATAATGTTTTTCAGATTTTGAAACAAAAGAAAAAATATCCTTATAGATTCCATTTATAGAAATCTTTTGTCACTTTTAAAATGTACTTATACAAAGTTTCCAACAAAATCTCCATGGAATTCTTTTGTATTATTTCTTATATAAATGAAACACAGACCAACATTCCTTTTTTTTTTAAGTGAGCATATAATGATATTTAAAAGTAATTTTATGAATTTAGTTTAATTTCAGCAGCAGAAGTGATCAATAATGTTCCAAATGTATTTCAAATAATCTTAATTTTTTAGCTGAGTAAGGTGATATATGAGATTTTCTTACATCTAGGAAAGAAATGTTTTATTTAAAAAATGGCATTTCATTTCAATTTTAAATATATTACTAAAGATTTAAATGGACAGTAAACAAAGATATATTTTTACAAGCCCATTTTATTCTAGCTTCTAAATTCAACGTTTAAAGTTTTTTTTAAAACATTTTATATTGTCTTTAATTGTTTCTTTGTGGAGAAAAATAAAACAGGAATAAAAGTTATAAAAATAACAATATTTTTAAATAACAATTATTTAAAAAATTATTTTATGTATTTAAATTTCCTGCATAAACATTTTCTTCAAAAATTAAATCGAGCGGAAGTAATTATCCAAGTAAAGTTTCTTTTATAGCTGGATCGAAATACGTTCAGAATAATTTGAATTCATAAGAGAATGCTTTTATTGAGCCGTTGAACAAAAAAAATATGAAATTATTTGTAAATGCTATAAGTGATCTATTAAAATAAAATAATATGGCAAATGATACCTTTTAATTTTTAATTTTACATGTTTCATTGCTCTGAAGGCAACTTTTTCAAAAACAATAAATGATAAAAAGGAAATTTTCCGCTAAAATAGTTTCAAATTAAAAATAAACAGAAAAAACATAGATCACGTGAACATGAGCATAGATCAAGTAAACTGAAAAAAAAATAAAAATGAATAAAAAATAATTGTGAACGTGAAATATTACAAATTATTGTCTTAAAAACCTTTGAAGCATTTCCTTCCAAATTTTAGGGAGCTCCATGGAGGCAAATTCACTGCAAATATTGTCTCTACGTAAGAAGATTTCTATTGATTCTCTTATGATTGATGGAAAATATGATCTAGAAGGGTATAATATTCTGCTATTTTTAAAATCTAATGTGCACAAATCTAATACACAAAAGAAAATATGCATCAAAAAGAGAAAGAATTCAGGAAAAAAAACAAGGTTCATCGAAAGAATGAAAAAAAAGAAGAGGGAGAATAAGAATTAAGAAAAAAAAAAACAAAGAAATAAGAACAAAGAAAAATTCCCAGAGATTGAGGAGTTTTCGGAAGAGCAATGACAAAAAAAACAGGAAAATGCTGATTGAGATTGATTTTTATGACTTCTTTCATGATTGTGCCACATTTCATCTTCTTGTTGCAGATACAGGAAAAGTAGAAATTGGATATTTGTTTGCTAAAAATGCATTGTTTTTGTAACTTCAAAAAATATTGTTGCGATTATGAAATTTTTTTAATTTTACTAATGTCCTTTTCTATAAATATTGTGCTTTTGGTTATTTATATATTTCAGTTTTTCCAATATATCTGTGGCTTCCGGTAATAACCTGGTAAGGCACATTTTTATTATTTTGAGTAATTAACGTTTCAAGTTTTCAAATGTCTTTTTATCATTACTTTTATTAAATAGATTAGAACTTAATAATTTTCATTACACTCAATTAGAATATAACAACCTCTTTTTTGCCAAAATGGTTATATAAAAATGGTTTTTATTAATTGAGAAGGATTTTTACTATTTTTTCAATTTTTAAATGAAAATTTATATGCTCCCTATAACGGGAAGTATTCGATTTTTTTTCTCCATGAATTGTTTCAAAGAATTTTATGAATCTTATATAAGTATATAAAGATTTTATAAAAATTTTATAAATATACTCTGTGCAAATTTAAAGTTTTATTGAAATTGCTGTAAAAATCATTTTGTTATGTATGTCAAAAAGTTACATAGTATATTTTAATAGAATATTTTTTAATCACAAAATTTTTTTCATTTTTTAGATTTCAATAATGCTTATTAGATTTATGTCTTGATGTTTTATTATTCCCATCATTTATATTATTATTTGAAATAATGTCATCACCATTAATTGCCTGTGATGACACCCATGTGGAAAATGTGTAATCAAAATAAAAGTTTTAGTTTCTCCGATCTGTATTGTCATCAGAGATTAGTGTACTGACTCTGTGCCATATGCAAATTTCCTCCTTGCACCCCAATCGAGTTTATTTTATGTGGGGGAGGATTCGCAGAACGGTTTTTTGTGCGTGCATAACATGTCCGTTTCTTGCGATACACATACGGTTCCAACGCTCTTTATGGTTTTCGCATGCGCTGAGCATTTTGCGATGAAAAAAAATGGGTGTTGCCATTGGAAATTTTCGAGTTTCTGTAACTATAACCGTAACCGTGAGCGCCATTTTGTTGTCGTTCACAGAATCTCGAGCTCATACGTCTGAATAGTTATATCTGAAATTTCATTTCGATCGGTTAAGCGGACTGGCCGCTAGAGTTCCGTATATCGGCAAAGTTTTTTTATGACCACCCTGTACTTCTATAAGAACAAGAGAATAGCGAAGAGTTGGGAGGAATGGGACATTTTTTACAAAAATAAGAAAATCAACTTTGACACAAAAACAGAAATTTCAATTTATAGAACATAAGATAAAACATTTTTCAATCACCCAGAACAATATAAAAACAACCCACAAAACAATTTACGATTAAGAAAATTGTAAGTTTCAAAATGTGTCCCGACTTTCCTATTAACAGAGAGGTATGATAACAGCTATAAAATTCAATATGATAAAGTTGGCTATTTAAAAGGCAAATTGTAGCCAGGATTTAGACCAAGCCAATTTTAACATTTATAGAGCGCAATTATAAATTAATAGATTAGTTTCAATAATTTTTTTCTCTACAGTTGGTGATATTTCTTGTAACTGATTCAACTATATAGGTACGTAAATAACAATAGATTTTGTTTCACGCTAATAATAAAGTCGCTAAAATAGGCAAAAATGTTGTTAAATCGTAGTAATAAATTGTTTTTTAAAAAGTTAAAATGGCTGAAAAAAAAAATTAAATTTTTAAAAAGGAAAATCAATTTTAAAATACGTTCCCACCAATAGTATAATATTAATTTATAGTTAGACGTTTAGAAAACAATAAAGAAATGCCTATATTTAATTTAAATAACGTTTCTTTTTAGGTGCGTTCGTAATTATGTAAATACGTAGCACCTATGGTGGACGTCCGTCTCTCCGCATATAACAACGCAAAAACTACCCTACCGAATCGTTTGAAATTTAAAATACATAATTATTATATAATTTTGTTGAGTCATTTCAAATTTTATGAAAATCGGATGCACAGATCAATTACAGGGGCAATCAAAAGTATTCCATTACATTACGGTCAATGGGGGAAAGAGTTTCAAATGCATTTTAATCGTTTGAAATTTAAAATACATAATTTCTACATAATTTTGTCGAGTTATTTCAAATTTTTTGATAATCGGGTGCATAGATCAATTACAGGGGCAATCAAAAGTATTCAATTACATTATGGTCAATGGGAAAAAAGTTTCAAATGAATTTTATACGTTTGAAATTCAAAATACATAATTATTACATAATTCTGTCGAGTTATTTCAAATTTTATAAAACTCGGATGCATAGATCAATTACAGGGACAATCAAAAGTATTCCGTTACATTACGGTCAAAGGGGGAAAATGTTTCAAATGCATTTTAATGGTGTTACACTCATTCGAACTTAATAAAATTTATATGCAACTATAAAGTACATATTATAATTTACATTTTACATAATTTGTGGTGCAAAGAACATTTGTTATTGATTTACAAGGCCACACAAAAGTATTCCATTACATAATTGTACAGAGAGAACATTGTTTGATTAGCGTTTTAATTGTAATTCACGATTTACAATTTTATGAGATTGATATATGAGAGTAATATTTTTAAAACTTCGTTATCGTACGAATGCACCTCATTTGCTACGCTTCACGTGCAATTTCGAACTTGTTTATTTCCTCGTAGAACCATTCTATAAAAGAAACAAATCGGAACTTATACACTTTTTAATAAAATCAGTTTCTTGCGATTTTTGCCAAGCGGAAATAATGGAGTACACATTTTTCATTTAGACATATGTATTGTATCCGAAATTTGTAAAATTTTTGATCTGGTAAAATTGAAATTTGAAATTTTTAGAATTGAACTTTAACAATAAGGTTTAATCTTCATGAAAAACGTTGAATATATACAAAAGTAAGTTTTAAAAAATAATCTTTACTTATATATATATATTTTTTATTCAAACAAAGCATAACGAAATGTCAGAAATTTTTGTTTTGCGTTGAAAAGAATCACTAAAAATCATTAATCCATATTCTACCATATAATTTCTAGTACATAATTTTCCGTTTCTTTAGATTTTATAATATGATCAACTAGTGCAAACGCCCATCCTAGGCCTGAGGGTAGAAATCGTGATTTTTTATTAAAATTTGAAACGATAAAAATATTAGGTACTACTAGATTATCCCGTCGATCAAAAAATTATCGCCAAACTATAAGATTAAATGCCAATAATAGATGATCTTGAATGTCACATTCAATGACATTAAATACGATTCACGTGTTTAAAATGTCATTAAGTGATTTTTATCTCGACTTTTTATTTGTATTTTTATAAATTATTTTGCTCATTATTTGTTTTTTCGTTATCTATATATTTAAAAGACCTGTAACCTCCATTAACTTGCAAAATTAATTTTTTTGTTATGACAACGAAAAGAAAAACGTTATCTAAAAAGAACAAAATTTTTACGTTTGTTGCTGATATGCAGAAAACATTTTATTTATTTTTATTTTAAATAATAATCGCCGGCATATCACAGGTTTTATTCTTTTTTCCCCCTAATATGACATCATGTATATTTTCAGAAACACTCATCTACTAAAGTATTCTACTAAATTATTTGTAAACATTCTACTAAAGTATTTGTTTTTTTATTATTTAAAATAAAAATTATGTCAATATGTATAATTTGGCGATTTGTATAATTCCTCAGTAAATTAATAAAATATTTTCTTTGCACTACAGATTATGCAGAATATATATTTTAGTATATGCATCATAGATGCATACCAAATTTATTATGTTCGAAAGAGTGTAACGCCATTAAAATGTACTTGAAACTATATTTTCCCATTGGCCGTAATGTAACGGAATACTTTTGACTGTGCCTGTAATCGTAGTATTCATCCGATTTTCTAAAAAATTGAAATGACTCGACAAAAGGATAGACAAATTATATATTTTATATTTCAAACGATTCGGTTGAGTAGTTTTTGCGTTGTTATATGTGGACAAGAGACAGTCGGACTGAACGACGACCATAGGTGTGACGCAATTGAATAAATACGAACGCATCTGAAACTTAATTCTAAATGGCGAAATTCTTCCATTGAAAAATTTTTTCTGAGGAATCAAACTTATTAATCATTACCTTCCTTTATATTATTTCACTTCTAATAAGATTATATTTTCACTGACTAACAATTTTTCGAAAATATATTTTGTAAACACTTGTTCGAACAAATTTCGACAGAATTTAATTGAAAACCTTTCTCTCTCATTAAATAAATATTCAAGTATTTCCACTTGTGTGCGAGAAAGAAGAAATATTTAATTAGGAAATGTTTTGAACTTTGAAGCTTTTGGATATGAGCGATGTTTCACAATAGGCAATATTTCCTGTACCTTTTTGCGAATTTTATCAATTAATTTGATTCTTTAGAAATTATTTAAATAATATACGGAATCTATTTAAGTTTGAATTCTATTTTAATAAATTTTTATTTGAATCGAGAAAATTCTGTAAAGGCTCTATGTATTAAATTTCTATACATTCGGTTGAGTAGTTTGGGGGCCTTTCTATGCGGACTGAAGGATTGACCAGATGACTTTTATAAATGCAACGTATTTATATAAATTCGATAATTCCCCATTGACCAAAATTTAAAGGAATAATTTTGAGTGTACCTCTAAAGAAACCAGAAACAGTAATACTTTATTTTCAATTCCGAACATAGCATAGAACCCTAAATCTCAATAACATACATTCAGAACAATTAGATACAATTACAGAGCAATCCAAATGTATTAACGCAAGTTAAAGTTCCAAGAGACAGACAAAAAATCTGAACTCTTGAATACTAAACTTAAATTTTCAACTACGGTGAAAAATGATGTTAATACGTTTAATAGGTTGAAATATGACTTTCAGATAATTTTATACTGATAGATTTCCTATAATTACGAGTGGCCTAAAAACGAAAAATTAATTTTTGAGATATTCTAGAAATATATTCCAGGAACATGATACAATAATTAAACGAATAAATAAAAAGAATATTGCCCAGTTAAACTGATGGCATTGAGCTCACAGGCTACGAATACTAATTGTACAGCCTTATATTTTCAAGGGTAAATTCCGTTCGAAAAAAAATTAAGGGGAAACAGCTCTCTCCTTTCCCCCCTTTTTATACTTAATCATTGAACCTCCTAAACTATCAAGGACATGCTTTATCTTAAAAAAAATCTATATCCAAAATTCAGAGCAAATCGGATAAGTCTTAATAAAAACTAATTTAGCATTTATATAATTTAAGAGGAGTTATCCCTCTCTTTCATACTTAATCATTAAACTTCCAAAAAAAAACTATTCAGAGATTTGAACGAAATCTGACAATTGTACTTGAAAAACCCATTTATATAAATTAAGGGGAGGGGCATTAGAACCCCCGTTCCCCCTATTTATACTTATTCAATGAACACCTGATAACAATCACGGAATCGCCTCATCAGAATGATCCTATATCTAAATTTTGAACAAAAACTGTTAATTCTGCATGAAAAACCCATTTATATCAATTAAGGAGAGGGGCATGAGCCCCCCGTTCCCCCCTCTTATACATATCGAATGAACTCCAAAAACTAATCAGGGAAGCGCCTTATCAGGATATACCTATATACAAAATTTCAAGTGGATTGGATATTTTTATCATGAGTTATGGCGTTACGCACGAACGAACATACATACAGAACGAGCGGGCACATAAGCTCTCAGGCTATGATAGCCTGTGAGCTAAAAAGGATTAAGAATACAATGTTGGCATAAATAAATGACCGGATTTAATATTTAGAAAATAATTGCACTTATAATAAGTTATGTAGGAAAATAAATAAAATATTTTTTCTAGGCCTCAAATGTAAGCATCTTTCCCACAGAATCTAATCTGTAATTTGAAATTACAACCTAACAAAATCTAATCTGTGACCAAGTTCGTTCCACACACTTTGCACATCGTTAGCTGTTCTTAACGCACCATTAACTTATTTTAGTGTTTTCGGCGATGATAGTGTATAAACAAGATATTTGATATAAACATAAAAAAAAAATCACATGGTGCAAGATTCGGATCTCTTGGTGCTCATATAAATGAAGGTAAATCATCAGTACCCGCCCGTCTAACCTTGAGTATGAAATCGCGGGTATATCAGGTATAAAAAGGAGGAACTTTGTCTTTATTTTTATGTGTCGCATAAGTTATATATGGCAATATGTTTTGAAAACATACATTTTTTAAATTCTATTCTTCATTTATACTAACCTAATGTATGGAAATCATTGGATGGATTAATGTGAATATCGGAATATTTGTAATTTGGTAAGTAAAATTGCCAAATCTCTCGATTTTGGCGAAAGATTTATGCTCAGGTAAAATTCTGACCAAATCGGTTTTGTTGCGAAATTAAATGATATGCCGGGTGTCCCAAAAATGACTGATGGATTTTAAAATTCAATAACTTGCAAACGGTGACAGCTATTTAAAAAATTTTTGCAGGAGGGTTATTTATAAGGTCAGAAGTTTTTTTTTTACCGTATTCTTTTGTTTTAGTTCGCATCTCAAACAATAGGTGGCGCTGACGGCGATTGAAGGCCAAGTCGACGCTTCACTCAGCACTGATCACCTGGCCTTCAATCGTCGTCAGCGCCACCCATTGTTTGAGATGCGAACTAAAATAAAAAATTACGGTAAAAAAAAACTCTTGAAATTATACATAACCCTCCTGTAAAAATTTTTAAATAGCTATCACCGTTTGCAAGTTATTGAATTTTAAAATCCATCAGTCATTTTGGGACACCCGGTGGGAAGTTGGTGTGATGGTTACTTTTAACACTCGAATACTGGTTGTAAACGATTTCTAAAATGTTCTAGTAAATAAAAATTCATCTAAACAAGTATAGGATTCCAAGTTACGTTTTGTTTGCAACATCAACGACTAAAAAAAAAAAACCAAAATGCTGTTAATTTAAATACGTACTTTTATAGTTCCTAAGCATATTGAAAGAAAAAAGTAAATAAAAAATATAGTTCTAAATTATGATTTATGTTATACTGTTGGGGCGGGAATTTAGAAACCTCAAACTGGAAAGTAACTTTTAAATTGAAAATGCCCCAGAGTTTTCTCTAATTTTAGAAATTGAGCAGAAAGCGAATAATTACAATTCATTTGTAAAATGTTAATAATAAAAATTTGAAATACAGTTGATAATTTAAAAACGTAAATGTTTAATAATAAGTGATATGAAAAAAAAAACAGTTTCTGAAATAATCAGTGGAAAATTCTGCACACACAAAAGTTCTAAAATTGTTTTAAATAAGGAAACTAAAATGTTGTAAAGAGCGTAAAACTAAAAGGAACCAGGGCACATTATAAAATAACTAGCTTTCCGCCCGCGGCTTCGCCCGCGTGGAATTCGGTTATTTTGCGGTATAAAGCACAACTATAAGAAAACTTCTCATTTGCACGGAAAAATGTAAGAAGCGCGATGTAACGCTGGATACGATTAGTTGTTAAACCAAAACTGAATGGTACACTATATTATGTTTTCCCTTGTGGAGCAAAAACATGCAGATTTTGGGCACTGGAAACCCGGGAACACGCTGCATAGAGCTGACCATGCTGACATTGAGCCTGTTGCGATAAGCGGACTTGGGTACGAATATCATTCTCAGAAGCCCTCAAAGAAGCTTGGCGAGCGGCTTGCTCCTCAAGTCTTTGCTGGCGCTGAGATGGTAGCTCAGCAGCTCTCGAAGCAGCCTGACGCTCTGCTTGTTCGCGCCTTCTTAATTCAGCATGGAGAGACGATTTTTGAGATCGGGCAATTTTCATTGCCCGAGCTTTAGATGAGGTGCTCGACAAATTAGATTTACGTTTGCGAGGCATTTTGAAAATATGAGTAAACTATAAACCTAAACTAAACTAAAATCCCAAACTAAACTATAACAATCTAAACGACGGACAAAGCGATGTAATTACCTATCGAAACAACAATAACTACTTTAGATATCTACCTAGAAAAAAGCACTAAACTAACCTAACCTAACTATTATACAGCTACTGCACATCGTTACCACGTTTTAAAAACACTCAGCGCCATCTATCGCATACCTCAAGAACTAAATAACGTAACTAATACTTATACCAATTAGTAATTCGTTGACTTATAGTTATTTCAGGATATGTAGATGTAAAAAAAACATTTTAGACGATAAAACAAATAGTACGTCATCCCTCGGGAATTCCTCATTTTCGAGGATTCTTTATCGTATCATTTAGCTTCTAAATTTACATGTTTATATTCGTTTGCAATATTTTATCTTGTTTTAAACGACACACAACGCCATCTGCAATCCATCCATCAAGCAAACTATATTTTTGTTTTCCCTCGGGAATATCATTTTTTTCTGGGATAAAAAGTACCCTATTATTTAATCCGGACTTCTAACTTTACGTCTGCAAAATTTCAAAGCAATCGGTTCAGTAGTTACGGCGTGAAAGCGGAACAAACAACAAACAAACAAACAAACTCACTTTCCGATTTATAATATTAGTAAGGATTTTTATTTATTGAGTTAAAGTTTTGAATTTTTTTGTAATGGTTAACCACATTATTTCTAAACAAAATCAGATAAAACTTCTCATATTTTTTTATTTAAAATTTATTAAAAACATGGAATAATTTAAATTCGTTATAATTCAAAATATTATTTTGGAAATTCATTTCTCTTACATTTAAATAAGCAGAAATATCTAAATTTTAGTTTTGACCTAATTGCACCTAAAAAGAATCTTAATACAACAAGTTTATTCAATACACAATTTTTATTTAATTCTTTTTTTCCCATCATTTTAAGTAATGAATTCAACCTATTAATGATTTCTTTCTTCTCGGAAATATGTCTGAAAAAATTTGTTTAAAAGTTAACCTAATTTGTAAAAAAAAATGCCATTAACTTCCAAAACATTGCATACTGGAAAATGCATTGAAGCGAAAATCCAATTTCATTTCAGTTAAAGAATTTAACTGATTAAAAACCTCTAGCATAGTGAATCCTGTAAAAGGAGAAACGCAGACAAGAAAGAACTAGAGAAACAAAGACAAAAATGTACATTTATGTTGGAACATCTGAAAAATATAGGGTATTTCTAAACTCAAAGGTAAAACTGTAATAGAATTTTTGTACACATATAGAAGCAGTTTAGTTATTACATTGCAGGGGGGGAATAAAAAGTATAAGCGAAAAATAAAAATGCGGAGTAAATGAAAACGAGCGCTTTGCCATAATAGTTATAATAATTAATCGAATGCTGTTAGAGGCTTGGCAGCGTCTAGCAAGTTTTTAGCGTACCCTGTAAGTGACTCTGTACGTTTCACGAACAGTTGCAGCTGCTACACTGTTAAAAATGAAGGTACAAACCAGTTGCATTTGGCGCCCAGGGGTGAAAAGGTGTTACCATTTGACACCCGCGGGCTTGAAAATGTATTTGGGGGTGCCGTTTGACCCTTCACTGGTTGATTCACGCTAATTAGGGTGCCGCGCAATGCATACGTTGGAAGATTTTCACCCCTTAGTCATTTGCGCATGCTCTGTGACGTGTAAATTTCCACTTCAACTCGCCGTCGCTGGTGCCTCAAAACAGCAATTTCTCCCTATGAATACTATCACCGTGCATGCAATATCCCAATTTCGTTTAGAACTTCAGTTAGCTAACTTTTGGGAAGCTTTTAATATAAAGCAATCTTTGAATTTCAGGACATTTGAAAATTTCAGGGAGACTTTGGAGGGTAGCTCTGCGGCCGAACGGTTAGAGCACTGAGCTTGCAACCAGACGTAGTAAGTTCAAATCCTTCAAGAGCAAAAGTCCTTATATAATTTCTTTTTATTATTTGGCACTCTAGATTAGGTTTGCTATCTTTTCACACTAAGTAAGGGTACCATTCTGGCTCCCTTAGGGGTGTCACCAGTGAGGCAAGGCTTTCACCCCTAACAGGTACAGTTTGTTACCTGTAGTTTTAACAGTGTACGGAAAGTACTCAATAAGATCTTCACACCAGTCGATTAGTTTTTTGTTTTTGAGACAATTGGCAATCTTCGGAAGAATTTTTCAATGGAAAAAGTAACATTAAGATTTCAAAACTGGTACGAAAATAAATTTTTATGCGTACATTAAATAAAAATAACAATCAGACTAATTTTTGCAACTCTAGTTGAGTAAGTAAAAATACTAAAAACTTTTAAACGCACATCTTTTTATATAGATTTATTTATTTATTTATTTATAAAACGCAGAAATTTAAATGTTTAATAATGTTTGGATTCACATCTTCGAAAAATCAAAAGTGCATATAATTTTGGAAAAAATAAATAAATAAATAAAACGTTATATTTATGTATAAAAGATGTTCGTTGCCTTTCAGAAAATTATCTTAAAACATTTCTCCTACATACATTACGGCAACAATTCGTGTAATATATTTAAGAGGCTTCAACTTTTTTGTAAATAACATTCTGCGCATGCGTTCTTCGTGTTTTATGTTCAATTATTCATTTTGATAACTAAATAAGAATAACAGCTACATAGGTATTTCAGTCAAATGCATTCTGAACAAGTGCCATTCTTTGTTTGAATATCAAACGGTGAAGTAAAAAGCTCATTTAATCTTCTTTATGTTTCATTATTTGAA
The DNA here is from genome assembly GCA_964019185.1 of Maratus speculifer. NCBI lineage: Eukaryota > Metazoa > Arthropoda > Arachnida > Araneae > Salticidae > Maratus > Maratus speculifer. Next base: position 7,408,829 of record OZ025301.1, on the reverse strand, counting down.
TTTTCGTTTTATCGGAAATACGAAATTTAAAAATTTAATAACTTAGATAAAACACTGAACAAAAAAAAGTACATTTATTATTTTTTTATAATATCTTATTAATAAATAATAGTTCTTTATGATAAAAACTGAATGTATTTACCAATTGAAGTATACATTACGAAATGTTCTGAAAAATTGGAATATTTCACTACTTTGTTGTGAAACGTAAAAGCAAAAAGTCTCCACATCTTATCGCCATCACTTTTTATCCAGAACCTACCTGAAATTATTTTACAGCGTAGTTATTAAATTAACAAGTAACAAGATATTCTCACTGCTCAAAAAGTCTCCTAGGGGAACAGACAGCGTTGTATCCACTCACCCCCTCGATTCAATGTTTTTACTTATCAAAATGATAACTACAAAGACAATAACAAAAAATAACGTGGCTTACAAACTACAACAATCATCTTAAAGTATAACTAAAAATAATGTCCAAGTGTATGTAAAAGTATATGTTAAATGTATAACTCGGTAAATAAACGTTCATTTATTTCTACTTTCACGGCGGTTGCGTCTATGCAAATTTATGTTTTTATAAACGTGGTACTCCGTTTGTTTCAAGATGTGTGTTTTCATATAGTTCACTGTTGGTACAGTTTATGATGCGTGCATGATTGGTAAAATCTGATGGTACCCGTAATTTCCAGCCCGGAGAGACTCCTCGATGTTCTCTAATCACCATCAAAATTTTGTACTTTACGATATAAAAATACATAAATATCACTGGAAAACAGTCTGTCACAAAACTGAAATTAGTTTCCTCTAGGTTTTTGCGCAATATTCTAGATCAGGTTTTTGCTTTGATTCCGAATTTTTCCTCCAAATGTTCCAGTTTTTGAGAATTATTTTCCGGAAATTTACATATTTAAGAAGCTTTTCTTGCTATTTTATGCAAATTTTAGATACAATAAATGCCATATTAATTAAATTTTCTAGATAATGATTACTGGACTCTTTCCATAAGATAATTGTCAGGGTCTGCATATTCTTATCATACCTGTCCTTTATTCGGCAAATTTGTATATTTTTGATTTATAATATTTAAATTATTATCAAAAATGGCTTTAAAATAGTTGCCACAGAATTGATGTTAATTTTTTCGAGACTAGATTTTATGCTAATTCCTAACTCTACCATACGTTTCCTAAAATAATATGTAGTTTTTGACTGAAATGTATTTCAACTTTTGTACGGCATTGGCAAAATTTTTATATAAAATTAACAAAAGTTACTATACCACACTCCGAAATAGCCTTCTTCCATAACTATGCACCGCTGAGATCTATTATACATGTCCTGGGAAATTCGCAGGAAACCTTCTTTTGGAATGGAGTTTAAAATCTTCGTCACGTTTTGTTGGATGCCAGCAATACGGTCAAATCTCTTTCAAAAAGAGTTTGAGTCGTGAAAATGGGAAGAAATCTGTAGGACTGAGATCTGGCGAGTATGCTGGATGTTCAATTTGCACCACCTCTTATGAATTTTTTTCGGTGTTTTGCAAAGCTTAAAACAAAACTTTAAACGGATCTTTTGTTCGTTCTTTTTCCTGTTCTCAGTTAAGTACCAATACATTGAACAAGCACTTAGTAAAGCATGTCTTACACAGAAGATAGACGAAGCTCAACTGAACAACCGTGGGGGAAGATGGTCAAAATCTGCTTCTATGCAGGTGCAGCGTTTTGTTTCTTCAGTGTTGCCAGATCGATCGTTCTGAATTCACTCACCGAACTTTGTTGTCAGAGGTAGTATCTTCAAGCTGAAAAGTTAATAAAACAACAACAAAATTCGACCGTGAGTATTTTATTATAAAAATAAAATAATTGTACAAAAAAGCACTATTTTTGCCTGCGTAAAAACTTTAAGGAAAGCAAAATAAATTCAATATAGTAACCGAAGAAACAAATATTTAATGTACTATACATTGACCTATGAGTTTAATGATTGCAAATATCCCATTATTCTTCGACATCATTAATATTTAGCACAATTCGGGTTTGTTTTTATGCAATTCATCTTCAATTGTAATTATGAATCCAGATGCTGAAGAAAATGCCTTTCATTTATATAAACTTGTCTTCTAGATCTCTGCATAAGTTACCGATAGGATCATAATCAGGATTTCTGACTCGCCATTGCGCAACTTCAATATTTTTCTTATAGAACTAAAGTTTTATCTCACGACTTGTGTGGATAAGTGCATTATCTCGCTGTTATATCCTTTTTTTCCTGTCAGAAATGTTGCAACAAATAAAAGATGGCCAAAAAGATTTTGTATATGTGTCTTTGAATTAAATTATCCTGATAGATATACAGGGTGATTCATAAAAGATGGGCAGAACTTTAAGGGGTTATAGTACACTTAAAGACAAATAATATTAAATAGGAGACTAAGGGTCCCAGACGTATTCCCAAGGAGATAGGGGGCATTAAAGTTTAGGGTCAAAAATTTCAAATGATTATAAAAAATGGAAAAATTGGTCGATTCGTTTGCGGTTTTTGCAAAAAATTTTCTTTATGCCAGTATTTTCTTGAAATAAAATTTTAAAGTTCAATTTCAAAAAATGCCGATAGGGGGCGCTTTAGACTTTGGAGTAACAAACAACTATTTTTTAACGTTATTTTTTGTATTTCTTTAAATGATTTCGAAAGCTTAGACTTAAACTTAAATTTTGATCTAAAAATCTGAGTTCTAACGAGTAGTTAAGTAGCGTAAACTGAAATTTGAAATTTGAAATCCTTCTCCCCCCAGAACAAAAATCAGTTATTCCCGATCTTTATGTCGTAGATTAGGCTCTAACTACTGCCGCGTTTTGCTAAAATTATTCTTTATGTCAGTATTTTCTTGAAAATAAATTTTAAAGAAAATTTTCAAAAAATTCCGATAGAGGGCGCTTTAGACTTTGGAGTAATGAACAACTATTTTATACCGTTATTTTTGTGTCTCATTAAATGCTTTCTAAAGCTTAGACTTAAACTTAAATTTTCAGCTCAAAATCTGAATCGCTGAGCGTGGTTCAGTAGCGAGGGGAGGGGGTTCAAATTTCAACTTCTGAACATAGTTCAGTTTGCACTACTTAACCATGCCCAACGATTCTGTGCTGTGATACGAGGCAAAAATACTTTCGTCAAGGACTGCATAGTCGGAATTCACTCATAAAGGCACTGGCACAGTTGGAAACGTCTCTCATGCAAACGTTAAAGCTCCATTCCTGACGCTAGTCAGCGGGTGAAGAAGGAGACAGAAAGTATGCAAACGTCAAATGGGGAAGAAGAAGAACACGTATGCAAAATTTCGACACGATTCAGGCACAAAAACCACTGAATGGTGAATCAAGTGTTAGTCGCTGTAGTAATGAATCGGAAGATGGTGCCCTTCACGAATAAGGAAAAGGCTGAGATGCATTTAATTTACGGAGCGGCAGATGGAAATGGTGCAGAGGCACAACGAATGTACGGAGAGCGATTTCCCAACAGGCGGTTGCCTAACCGCAAAACTTTCGAGCGCTTGCACAGACAGTTGTGTGAGACGGGATCATTTCTCGCTTCCCGGTCGAATGCAGGTCGTGCAAAAAAGGACGAATCAGTAGTTGTTGCAGAAGCCATTCTGGATGTAGTAGCGGCGCAGCCAAGTACAAGTACACGAACAGTGGCTAGGCAGGTGGATACCTCACAGTCCATGACTTGGAGGGTACTGAAGGATGAACATTTGCTCCCGTTTCATGTGCAACGAGTCCAGAAACTGTCTCCAGGGGATTATCCAAATCGTATTGAATTCGCCCGCTGGTTTCTGCAGCAGAACGCGCTAAATCCACATTTTGGACGAACTGTGCTTTTCACCGATGAATGTACCTTCACACGTGAAGGTACATTTAACACACACAATGCACATGTATGGGCGGATGTCAATCCACATGCTACGTATCCACATGCTCATCAGAGACGCTTTTCCATCAATGTTTGGGCAGGAATCCTCGGAGACCACCTAATCGGACCGTACCTTCTTCCTGAACGCCTCAACGGTAAAACATACCTCACATTTCTGCAACATGTGCTGCCAGACCTGTTAAACGTTGTTCCTCCACGCATCCGGCGGGTCATGTGGTTCCAGCACGATGGAGCGCCATCCCATTACGTACGAGACGTCCGCAACTATCTGGACATCACATTTCCGAACAGATGGATTGGTCGAGGTGGTCCTGTTGCTTGGCCTGCTCGCTCGCCAGATCTTTCACCCCTCGATTTCTTTTTTTGGGGACAATTGAAGGCTCTTATGTATGAGACACCCATTGAATTCCCAGAGGAACTGGTCGCCAGACTTTCCGCCGATGTAGGGGAAGTGCTCGAAAAGCCTGATGTTTTCGCGAATGTTCGCCGTTCCATTCTTCGCCGTTGTTCTGCGTGAATAACCTCTGGTGGTCACAATTTTGAATATTTATTGTAATTACATGTTAATAAATATGCTTTGGTAACATAATCCTAATTTGTGTCTTTTTACCTCGTATCACAGCACACAATGTGTGGACATGGTAAACTGAACTGTGCTCAGGAGTAGAAATTTCAAACCCCTCTCCCCAGAAACTTAACCACGTCTAAAGATTCAGATTTTGGGCTGAAAATTTAAGTCTAAGCTTTAGAAAGCATTTAATGAGACACAAAAAATAACGGTATAAAATAGTTGTTCGTTACTCCAAAGTCTATAGCGCCCTCTATCGGAATTTTTTGAAAATTTTCTTTAAAATTTATTTTCAAGAAAATACTGACATAAAGAATAATTTTATCAAAACGCGGCAGTAGTTAGAGCCTAATCTACGACACAAAGATCGGGAATAACTGATTTTTGTTCTGGGGGGAAAAGGGTTTCAAATTTCAAATTTCAGTTTACGCTACTTAACTACTCGTTAGGACTCAGATTTTTAGATCAAAATTTAAGTTTAAGTCTAAGCTTTCGAAATCATTTAAAGAAATACAAAAAATAACGTTAAAAAATAGTTGTTTGTTACTCCAAAGTCTAAAGCGCCCCCTATCGGCATTTTTTGAAATTGAACTTTAAAATTTTATTTCAAGAAAATACTGGCATAAAGAAAATTTTTTGCAAAAACCGCAAACGAATCGACCAATTTTTCCATTTTTTATAATCATTTGAAATTTCGGACCCTAAACTTTAATGCCCCCTATCTCCTTGGGAATACGTCTGGGACCCTTAGTCTCCTATTTAATATTATTTGTCTTTAAGTGTACTATAACCCCTTAAAGTTCTGCCCATCTTTTATGAATCACCCTGTATAAGTGACATCATGTCGTTGAACGAAAAGTAGCGCTAAATTGAAATGAATCTGCCACCTAACTGCTATTTTGATAAAATCTCTTTTTCTTTTCTTAAATGAATTTAATTAATTTTCTCCGATGAAAAGAAATGAAACTTAAATGGTCCTGATGACTGGAAATAATACTGGGGTGATTTAAGAAAAGAAAAACAGATGTAATTAAGGCATCAGTTTGGTGGCGGATTTGTTGAATACGGGGCTGCTTTTCATTTAGCGACGTAGATACGAAAGATAGGTAGAAAGATATATTTCTATATATCTTTCAGGAAAATTCAAAGACACATATTCAAACACTTTCTGTCTATCTTTCCTTTGTTGCAACACTTCTGCCAAGAAAATAGCGGATATAACAGCGAGATAATGCGCCTATCCACATAAATTGTGAGAAAAAAACTTTTATTCTATAAAAAAATATTGAAGCTTTTCAATGACTGCTCATAAATCTTGATTTTAATCCTCTCGGGGGAAACTTCCTCCTTTAATCCTCCTTATGGGGATATCTAAATAGGTGATTTTATAAAAATTAAAAGTACTTTTCTTCAGAATCAGAACTCGGTTCTACAATTGAAGATGAATAGTACAAAAACAATTCCAAACGGCGTCAAAAATTACTGATGTCGAAGAATGATGGAATCTTTGCCATAATTAAACTCATAGGTGAATGCATAAAACATTAAATATTTGTTTCTTTTGTTACAATATTAAATTTGTTTTGGTGTCCTTAAAGTTTTTACTCAGGCAAAAATGGTATTTTACTTTATTTTGAAATTTATAAAAAAGAATACTTTTTTTGCTGTCGTTATAGTTTTTACAAGCGCTGTATATTTTAAGCACCGTGCGTGTGGCATGCTATTTTTTTGCCTCTGACATTTTAATTCACAAATTACTCCTAGTCTCATCTTTAGTTTATAATTATGTGGTTTGGCAATCACGAAGCACGAAAATGTAAAGGTATTGTTTACATTTTAATATTAACGTTTATTTATAAAGTATTGCATGAAATAGCATTTAAAAGAACACTGAACGCATATGTGCGTGGACATAATTTTATGCAATATTGTAAGTCCGATGACAAAATCTCTCTCTTGTGGTCGAGCTTCATCTTCGGAGTTTTGGTTGATTTTCTTTTTGTGTAACGTGAATACGAGATAGACCCCTCGTTTACAAGACCCCTAACTGGTAAATCCCATCTTTAAACGTCTATACCTGGCTTTTATAATTAATCAAATAACACCACACTAAATCAAAACATAGTCAAGTTTTGTCGGATTAACTTCCTTGTGTTGCGTAATTGCCATATCACAAAAAATCATTAACTGAAGGTGAAGAGACTAGAAGTAATTCATAAATTAAAATGTTGCGATTTATAACGCAAATCTTTTTTTTTTTTTTTTTTTTTTTACAAAGAAGCCTTCATAAGATCATCATTTTATCTTAGGTAAATTTGTAATTTTAAAATATGGATAATCATCAATTAATTCATTTTTTAATGAATTAATTCATCAATTAATTCATAAAATCTTTCTTGTGTAAAGTGTTCATTCAAAAATGACTCACTAACCAAAGCTGCTGCAAAACTGATTCATTTTGTTTAAAAAAAAAATCACAATTTTGCAATATTTTTGAGTTTATTTATAAATAGATATATATTTAAATGTCAGAAGCTTTATTTTAACAAAATATGTTACATATTAGGTAATTAAATTAAATCGCAATTTTGCTATTTTTCTAATAAATAGACACATGGTGTAACTTGAAATTTTATTTAATATAATTTTAACATAATGTTCTTTTTTAACAATAATTTTAGCATAATGTTCTTATATTTATAAAAATAAGGATATTGAAACATCAGAAGCTTTATTTTAACAAAACTGATTCAACGTAAAATACCTAACATCTGTGTTTCTCTAAACTTGCAAATAAGGCAAAAATTATAACTTGAAACATTAATATTTTTTTTTCTAAAAAGATAAATTTTATATAACAGTGTTATTGTTTCTGTTCAATCGTGCTTCAAAAATAATACATTTTTACTTTAATTCCAATTTAATGTTGAACATCAAATACTTTATTTTTCTGCATCAGCAGAAATCGCAAATGGAAATGCCTCTTTTATGAATTTTCATGCCTTATATATATATATAAAAAAAAAATAAACAATTTTCAAAACAAATGTCTAATATTTGTTCTGAAATGAGTTCTTCGTTGCATCTGCATGTTTGGAATAACAATGCTGATCATATTTCTCTTCAAATCCTGGAAAATATCTCCTTCACATTTATAACGATCGGATGATGGAGGCTATCATTTAGAAAATTCGATTTAAACCTATTTATGTTTCAGGCCATAAAGTTGTTTAATATTCTGAATGCAAATTTAGTGCATTTTTGGATATCATGAATGCCATTGGATGAAAAGTACAACGTTTGTATTAAAATCAACGGAATAAATACAAAAGTATCAATTAAAGCAACCATAAATAAATGTGCTGTATAAATCTGGAAAATTATATCTTAATAGAGTGAGTGTTCACACATTTTTGTAAAGATTTTGACTTTCTGTGTGATTTAAATGAAAAACAAAATACTATAGATCTCTCATTCGAAAATTTTTATTAAGAAAAATGTGAAACGCGTGGTTTTAATATTCTTATGTGTAAAATAAGTAACATGATAAATATTTCAAAAAAAACAAAAAAAAACAGAGTTTACATGTGACTGAAAAAAAGTAAAAAAAAACATATCTAGCAAAGATAGATCCATCAGACTTATTATGTCTCAAGATCTCAGAAGCCAAGTTTGCAAGTGACAACAATTCGATTTGGAGTAAACTGAGTTCAAAGATAATGGACGTTAAATTTGAATATCAATAATAATTGATTGAGTTGAAATAAGAATCTGCCGCTTGTTTTATTATTGTCTTCGAAT